>CAUYSK010122211.1:0-93481 GCA_963575035.1 Avahi laniger
TGGTGGCACATGCCTGTAGTCCCAGCTACTCGGGAGGCTGAGGCAGGAGGATCGCTTGAGCCCAGGAGTTTGAGGTTGCTGTGAGCTAGGCTGACACCACGGCACTCTAGCCTGGGCAACGCAGTGAGGCTCTGTCTCAAAAAAAAAAAAAAAGAGAGAGAATCAAGATTGGTTTGCTATGTTTTATCCAACCATTTGGACAAATGGCAGGAACCTAATAAAAATGTATTGATTAAATTTGAGAGTATCCTTCACATAAGTGAAATAATTTTTACCCAATTGGCTTCCATAAACAATTTTTAGGAGGCTTATGCCAAATCACTTATGCACTAAAGCTCTTACAATACTGCATAAAAGCCACACTGGATGAGAAGATAGTAAAGATCTTACATCTTCCTCAAACATCTCAGCTGTGCATGACCCTGTGCTCTGCACTTCCTAGAAGCCAAGGGAGACACAGTGGGACACGTTCTTTCTCATTATTTGAGAAAAGGAACCCCTTTCTGATACTTAATTCTCAAATTAATGAGTCTTATGAGTTATCATATTGAGGGAACCAAACAATATATGGATAATGCCCAAAATTTGTTTCAAAGAGCTCCAGATGCATCTGTTTTTTGGACATTTCTTGAAAAAAGCCAAGGACATAAAATTGAAAGGTAATTCTGTAGAGATACTTCTGCTATCAGGTAGGTAAGTGAAAGATTTGTTTTTCTTTTCCATGTTTGGGATGAAGACAGAACTGGACACAAGTCCTGCAGGAGAGCGGCAGGCACACAGGTGTTCAGTGCTATTAACGATCATTCCAATTGCAGAACTGCATGGATTTAAACTCACTGGCAACCCAGGCTGGGCACAGAAGACAGTGTCTTTTATGTTTCATATCCTTGCTTGCTTTACTGAACTCATTTCTTTTAATAACCAATCAAAGCTCTCATAATAGGAATCGAGGCTGAAATGTCTGACAGCTGGCTAAGGATCCATTGCTCTGCATTTGTTGAGTGGAGAAGTGTACCATGCCAAGAATGCACTAATACGTGGCATTCAGAGCTCAATGAGGAAATTTAGCATTCAGGGTCACTTGGAGTGTAAGGTGATGGCTAGCATTTTTTACTTAGTTTAGTCTCAGCTGACATAGAAAAATGATCATAAAGTGTTCATACAGATGAGTTTCTCATTTGAATCTCCCTGTATATGTAGGTATATTTGGATATGTTATATATGCATATACACACATATACATACATTTTACTGAATGAACTAATTGCTTAAGCACTATGCGCTAACTTGTAAAGTGTCCCTAGAACTCTGCTTAAGAGACTATATTGCCAATAATCTCAGCTGCTTTCAGCACCTACACACCCACACAGTTATCTTGCAATTGGGAGAGTTATAGGATGCAGAATTATTCCTGTGCATTTTCTCTGTCTTTTTTCTTCTGTTCTAGGGTTTTATGTCACAGACCATTGTTTATAAAGCCCCTATTAACTCTACTCTTCATTCTACACTAAAAATATAATACACAAGTAAATAACATGTTTGTAGAATATCATTTGGAAACAGAAAGGCATTTAACATGTTGACTGCCACACTAGAAAAACATTTTTTTCCCTTGGGGCCACAGTCTTTTATTACAAAAATAGAATAAAAACTTTGAAAACAAAATGATCCTTTGTAATTTAATGGAAATTTTGTTATTATTTATTGTTTTCTGTGTGAGAGTTATATACAACTTGAAAAATAGTTCTTGCAGCTCCCAAGGTAAAGACATGTATGAGTTACATATGCTTCGCAAGGCTCTGGGCTCAAAACTAGCGTGAGTTGAATACAACTCAACACGGCACTTAATGTGTTAAAAAACAACAATAAACTGCATTTGATGGCAAAAGAATATCATGCTGACTTTTGCAGAGTCCACAAAATCCAGAACAAATTATTCAAAGAACTCTCTGGAAGCTGACAATCGTATAAAAGTAATCCTAATAAAAAAATTTCTGCATTCTGCATATATAACAAAGTTACAGTGTGTCACTTGTTCTATAAATTGTCACTATTACCACTTGGAGCAGAACGAAATGTACATATATAAAGATATATATGTGCATAATTTCATATGCCCAGAGGAAACTGAAAAATTACATACGTTAAATAGTGTTTTAATGGCAACATAAAGAACTGCATTAAATGGTTCATGATATGGTTCATGATTCCACAAGGGTAAAGTTGAGCATAAATGCTGTCTAGTAAAATGGGGGAAAAAATGGCCTTTGTAGGCACTCGGGCTTGTGTGCAAATTCTGACTCTGTCCTGCATCTACCACCTCTAGCTATTACTTCATTGTTCTGGGACTTAGTTTCTCTATTAGTAAAAGATAAATATTAAATACTCATTTTGCAGAGAGATGTTTTGTGAATTAAAGGACAACCAATGGTAAGTTCCTACTTGCTGCCATTTTTGTCAAATTATTATATCAATTAGGAAGCTAACCATGGAGATTTATTGTTCCTGTATGGATTACCATACTGGCCAATATCATCAAGGTCATGCAATAGCTGACAAGATTTAAGACTGAAATTCAGTATACATTATTTTCAGCTCTCAAATTCTATAATTACCTGAGCATATATGAGAGAGCAGGATGTAAGATTCCTCTGAAGACCAATTTTAAGAAAACTACTCTAGATATGTGGGAACAATATTTAGGCCTCACTAGAGCATTTCCATTTATCAGCTTTCTGATAAATCTATATTCTTTGTCTATACTTATAGCAGTCATTTTTACAGCATTTGTTTTAAAAAGCAGTAGGCTCTGTGCTTTCACAGGGATCATTGTTTCATTGCTTCAAGTATGTGTTATATTTCCTTCCCATCCTACTTTGAAGGCCCAGTGAAATATTTCTCATTCACAAAACCTTTCCATAACTACTCCAGCCCATGAGTTAATGTCTAGCCTGAAAAAAGCTTGTTTTTGGACACAGGCTGTCCCTCCTTGCTTAGCACTGGCTTCAGTAGAGAAGTTCTAGTCCATGCTTGGAGACGGGTTGAAGGTCCCTACATGATTAGAGATCTCACAAACTTGTAGGCATTGGGACTTTAAAAAATATTTATTTTTTTCATCTTCTCTACTAACAGAATTGTCATTTTTATTTTTTATTATACACGTAAGTGAACAATCTTTTAAATCCTTTAATAATCTTTTAACACTCCTTTAAGGTACCCATGTGGAGACTGTGAGAACTCCTCCAGCAACCGGTCGTCTGCCCAACAATGGCCTAGTGCATTTGTGTGTGGTTCAACACACACTATGTTGGGCCTAAAATAGGCTGCAATCACACAATCTTCCCAAGCTATCCCAGTGGGTGGAAGGGAAGGGAACTCTGCTTCGCTTCACCTTCTGCCCCTCCAGACCCACCCTCCAGCCCTCTCCACCTTGCACTGCACCCCGGGAAGCTGAGCTATAAAGACCATTCACACGGTTCCTTTCCACTGGCTTCCAGTTTGGCTTGGTCAATAGCAGGTGCTCACAGACTACAAGGTAGAAAGGCAGTGAGGCTGGGCATTTATTCCCCTGACTCCCTCCCTGTCAGGTTGTCATCATGTCATGCAGCTTCTGCCAGTTGGCCCACGCCACAGCTACCAACTTCTGGGTTTTGGTAACCATTTTCTCCTCTGGTCCTTTGGGCCTATGATACAGCATGGTGGAAATGGCTCCTCTCTGTTGCTAACTCTGGAGTCTGGCACTGTTCCTGAATCTAGCCCACATCATACTAAACGGCCCTTTATTACTAACTCTCTCAAACAACACCAGTTTTATTATGCCATCTGATTCCTGCCAGGACCCCGATTGAGCCTTGAATCCGGTCTTGAAACACCAGGAAACGAGTCACTCTGGACCAAAGTGTCATGGCTTGTGGTTATAGCAGAGCTAGTGCAGAAACAGCTGCAGTGAATAAACAGTAGCCTCTTTACCAGTAAAGTGTAAGTTATTAGAAACTAGCAATTGGACTTATGCTACAACCAACCAGGGTAAACAGGAAGACTTTAGTAAGAAAACAAGAATATTAATGAGCACTATATTGGAAGATAAATCTGGCTGAAGAATATTTTATAATCTTGTGCAAATACCACAACCCACCAGAATTTAGCTTTTTCTGTTTCTATCACATCTGAAGCACCTCATTAAATAAGCAGAGCGAGATGGGCAAGATTATTGAACTTCAAAAAAAGAGCTGAGAAATATGAACACATATTGTCATGGACAAAGCACTGAAGCCCACTAGGGCTATAGTATACTCTGGGCTGTACCTTCTTATTACATTGTAGTACCTGTAAATATCTGCACAGACATGAAAGTTTATTTGAATATAATACATTCATTGAAAATGGGAATCCTCTCACCATCCAGTGTGCCTCCCCCAAAAAAAGAAAAAAAAAGAAAATGGGAATCCTCTATTAATGTAATAGTGCTTTGCCCCCATAATTTCCCTCCTAAGATCTTGTATTTCAAGAAACAACACTAGATTCTGGCTTAGCAATGGGCTTCTCATCTAAACTAAGAACTTATTCCTGAACTGTAGTCTGGTTATTCTTCCAGTGACCGCTCATCTTCCATAATCCCAGACCTTCCCACTGGGACAATGTTCTCAGGAGCCTCATGTGCCCAGGGAAGCCCTTTACTTCACTTCCCAAACTTACTCATACCCACCTTCCTTAATTTTCTTTCCTCCTCCTCCTCCCCTTCTTCTTCTACTCCCTGCCACCCTCATTCAAGGACATCTCAATGGAAAAAAAATTAAAAAAAGAAAAGTTCAGCTTGAAATGCATATTGAGATCTCATCCATATTCTCTGTACCAATTTCCAGACCATAAAACTCCTTACTGGCAGAGAAAGCATTCTTTGATAATGCTTCAAATAGCCCCTTTTACCTTGTGTTGAAAATAAAGCACACCTTGAATGTGCTTTTAAGAATAGTGGCATGTAACAACAGGAGTCAGAGGCCAAAAAACAGATTCTTCTCTCTTTTATTCCTTTTTTATTAACGATTTCAAAGATTCTTCTCACTAAACGTGCCTAAGAGAGAAGCCTGGCTGAGGGGCTCGGTGAGGGTGGCATCCGGACGGTGAGAGGCCTGAGGAAGCACTGCTGACCCTGCAGGTTGCTCACGGTGGGCTGGGCGTGGCGTGCACTGTAGCTGATGCTCACACCCATTGACGGCGAAGACAGCTTCTAGTCTACGGACTCACAACCTGGGCAACCGTCTTCTGCTACAGGCAATAATCACTCCACCAGGGACCACAGCACCTGGATTTCAGGGCTCCTCACCCTCCCACGTAACCTCCCCCCAGCTCCCTCCCAGCTGCCCATCACGGTTTGTGCAGGATAGGTACTCAGGAAGGAATCCTCGAATAAGGCTGACTCCATTCTTTCATTCAGCTTGCAAAGTCTACCCCTGCCTCTGAGGCAGACCGATTTCCCTTCACCCTTGAGTGTCTGGGTTTGGGAAAGGGGCAATTATCCCAACTCCAGGGCTACAAGGCCTCAAATTAGCACATTCACTATATTGCATGATTCATCTTCAAAGAACTTTCCCATCCGAAACTAATTAATCCTCCCCACATCCCTGTGAGGTAAGTGCAGTGTGATCATCTCCAGGGTATAAGGAGGAAATTGGGGATGAGGAGGTTACAGGCTGTGCCAAAGGTAATTAAGGCTGTCTGCAGGGGAATGAAGTCATAACACAGCAATCCCAGAGTCGGTTTCTCCATCTTTCACCACACTTTGACCACCTGATCACTCTCTGGGCTTTGGCGAAGGTGCAGACGGAGTCTAGCAAACATGAGCATTTCAAAGAAAAACAAAGTGTTATGATTTTCCCTGGCCTTTTAAGATGTCTTTTCTATAATAACTCGGTATTGGAAGTCACTTCTCTTGGATCTTTTCCAGTAAAGACGTGTTGCTGGGTAGATTTAGTACCGTATCCTGGGAAGAAGGCTGAGAATAATACATCCTCATCCACCTTCCTAGGAAGCACACGGTGAGGTCCACTCTCATGTCTCCAGAGGCACAAGCCAGGGCACAGGCAGCCTTTGGGGTTCGGGGTTACTGCCTGTCCAGACCCGGGAACTGCCCAGAGCAGAAGGATGGCACAGCTCTCCATGACACACTTGACCTGGGCCCCCATGCTCTGCAGCACACTTTGTGTCTCTGAGCACTCCCAGAGTGTGGCATATGGCAAGCATTTCCATCTTCTCTACCACAGAGCTTTCTGACTTTGCTGAAGAAGAACCCCAGCTATTTCCAAGGGAGGAGCACGCTTCAACCACCAAAACATCGTCCTCTTTCCTCTGCTGGTTCTTCTTCCTCCTCGCACCTGCCCTGAGTTTCAGCCTTTTATGTTGTTACTACTTACTTTCCTGTACTATGTTATACAGGACGTTATCACTGGTACCTTCCTCAGGGATCACATTCGCTGTCATGCATTCAACTCCCAATTCTACACTGTCAAGTTCTAAATCACCAGGCCTCTCCCTGACCTGAGGAGGCTGCGTTGCAGGTAATAATTTTCTGCCATTTTTATATAGTGTGAGTTACAGTAGATAATTTGCTACTTCATTTGAGGAATGACTAGTCTTAATAGACACTAAAACACTCTTTAAGGTGCCAATAATTAAAACAGTGTAGTACCAGTGTATGAGTAGATCGACAAATGGAACAGAATGGAAATCCCAGAAATAGACTCAAATACATATGGGAATTTGTTACATGATAAAAGTGGCCTCTCAAACCAGCAAAGTAAGCATAGACTTTAAGAAGTTGAGTTGGGACAATTGAGTAGCCAGGAAAAAAATAAGGTTGGATACATACCGTACACTGTATACACAAAAAACAAAATCATAATAAAACCAGAAGAGAACATTTGAACACAGCGTGGTATTAGATAATTTTAAGAAATTATTGGTATGATAATGGTATAGACGGTATATATTTAAAAGCCCTTACATGTTATTGATACATATATAGATGTACTTATGAAGAAAATAATATGATATCTGGAGTTTGCTTTTAATATTCTCAAAATAGGTAGGAGAATAACTAAAACAAGACTGGTAAAATATTCCTAATTGTTGAAGCTGGATAATGGGTACCTGAGGTCTATTATACTATTTTTTCTAATTTGTGTATGTTTAAAGCTTTCCATGATAAAATGGGGTTTTTTTTAGGCTTGTTTTTTTTTTTGAGTCCCAGAAGAAAGTATGATTGACTTCTTTGAAGTAGGGAAAGGCTTTTCTAACTATGATTCAAAACCCAGAAAGTATAAAATTAAAGTTTGATAAATTTGACTACAATAAACAATAACTTCTATATGACAAAATATATCATAAGCAAAGTTAAAAAACAAATAAAAACCTTGGGAAAATATTTTCAGCTCTCATCACAGACAAAACAATAGATAATCTTACTAATATGCAAACAGCTACGAGAAATCAAAAAGAAAATTATCAGAAATCCAATAGAAAAACTGGCAAAGAACATGAATAGACATTTCATAGGAAAATAAATAATATGGCCCTAAACAGCATGAGAAAAGTTGAGCATATTCTCAATAGGAGAAATGGAAATTAAAGTTATATTTTATAACTTCTAGCAATCTGATAGATGAAAATGTTTTCTAACACTCTCTTTTGGGGAGATCATGGAAAATCAGGCATTTTTGTATATTGCTGGTGGGAATACAACCCTTGAGGAGCAATTTGGCCATGTCATTAAAATTACAATTGCATTTACCCTTGACCCAAAAAAATCCTACTTCTGGGAAATTTTTTCTACAGGTAGACCTGCATACGTGCACACTGATATGTTGCCATGATGTTCACTACAGCACTGTTTGTAATAGCAAATGGCTGGAGACAACCCAAGTACCCATTAAAAGAAATACACACACACACATACACACACGTACTATTATCTTATGTCACCTTTGGCGTTAGAGAGGGAACAGAATAAAAAACTCCATATGTATTTACTCATATGTGCATAAATATACTAAGAATATAAAGGAAACTAATGAAAATGATGGCCTGTAGGTCCAGGAGACAGAAGTGAGAAAGAGACTTCTCAGAGTATAACTCGCGAATGTAATGCCTTATTCAGAAATTAAATCAAAACAATTCACTTGGCTCTATAGTTTATGGTTATACACCTAATATATAGTTAAAGCTCAATAGTTCTCTCTAATGGACTGGTGGCTTGGAAAATCCAAACAGCAGATGGTACAAAATGGCAATTTCGTTTGGCTTTGAAATGCCTCATTTGGGGGTGGGTGTCCCTGACAATTCACCATCCTAATGACATTTTGCGAATTCCACTGGTAAAGAACCCTGAGATCCCGGTAAAAATACAGTCCCAGGTGTCTAACGTAAGAGCAGATTAAGAATGAAGGTAAGGAAGATAAACAGCCAGGAAGCATTGCCTGCCTTTGGAACAGGTTTAGCATTTGAGTGCACAGTATTGCGATTTGTTGGCTATTAGCACTTCTATCTCATACTACAGGCCAATGGGTGCCTATTTTTTCATCCCCAAGGTCCATTTCTATCTTGTCCTCAATTCAAACTTCGTATTTCATGTTTAGAAGCATTTACCTAAACTGTATGTAGAAGATAATAATGTTACCCATTTTTAAGATTAAAAACACGTAATAGCCATGAAGTGTCCGATTCACATGTGACTAGATTATTACATTAACATGATATATATAATTTTAGAGAAATGCAAAAAAAAATTTTCATACACTCATTAGTCCATAGTGTTTTAATACCCTAAGTGAACAATTTTGTTTATGCTCTATGAAATAATAGAAATAGCTCAATATCTCCCATGACTACATTTGAGGTTCTGAGATTCCAGATTTTAGGCTGTTGAGTAGGTAAGAGGAGGAGGCCTGAGAAATCTTACTTCTTAGCCCTTGACATGAAGTCTTCTTAGGTAAGAGGGGACTATAACCCCCTCCCATAGGAAGGGATGCAATGGTTTCTTGTGCACATACATCAAGGGGGAAAATTCTTGTTCTTTAGCTCTGGGAACAAGTTAAATATTTCGCCATACCGGGGCTATTTCTCAGCATTTCAGTTTCCTTACCTGTAGAATCGGGTCTTAAAAGTTAGTGTACAACATTGGGCACGTTATTGACCCTTGGTTTCCTCATGTAAAAATGATATAATAATATAATAATAAATAGTGCTCTCCAGTGAGTGAGTTAATTTGTCTCAAGCACTTAGAGTAATGCCTGGAAGATAGGAAGAACTCAATAAATGTTCGTTACCCACATGTAACATCTTAGGGGTGAGTATGTTTAAAACTGTCTCTCTGGAGCCAGTCTTCCAGGGCTACCTCCTGAGAAGTTATGGAATACAGCCTCTGTCACCATTTTCCTTAGACTAATTACCTTTGGTACAAATGGAAATTATTGACTTTCATAACTTTACTAGTGTTGAGTGATTTACATAATCCTGTAGCTAGGAGGTCTCAGAACCGCATTTCTTTCTTTGGCAAATTTGTACATCTTCCTCCAAAGGCAATATTTGTTCAACACATCTTGTCTGAGTAATGACTTTGGGCTGGGGTTAGGCGGAGAACGGCAATCCCTTTTCCCATCCTTCAAGGGCTTGGAACACCAGAACAGAGAAAGACATTGTACACAGATAAAGCCAGAACCAACCAGCCCTCGACTTGACAAGAGAGCTTAGAAGACACCCAGGGTAGGGCCTATGTATGAATGAAAAAACAGGCACTCCAGTAAGACTCCAGAACCTGACACCTCTGAGTCTCTGTTTTCCATCACAAGGGGGCATATTAAACTCATGATCTACAAGTGAATGAGAGAAAACATTCTTTAAAAACAGTAGTTTAAACATATTTGTCTCTCTGTTATAGTGTCTTTTCTTCATACTATCCAAGCAGGAGAGCAAAAGGAACTGGGAATGCTGTACCCAGGAAGAAACAATCTAGAATATTACTAACATGCTCCCCCAAGTGACTTGATTTTTAGGGAGGCCAGTGGCTCATACCTATAATCCCAGCACTTTGGGAGGCCGAGGCAAGAGGATCACTTGAGGCCAGGAGTCCAAGACCAAGTTATCTGATCTTAAGGAAGAAAATGGAACCAAATTCTGTGTCCCTGATGGGAAATGAAAGGACTAACATTTTCCTGGCTAAATGTTTGAAAAATTCACTTTTGCCACACTTGAAATCTTCAGCAATTATTTCTTTCTTTATACTTTCCTCATTTAAAATGCAAATTTTAATTACTAATTTAATAATTTGATAAAATAATCCAATTTATACACTCTAAGTGAAATAAAAACATTTATTTAGTTACTCGACCAATATTTACGGGGCTCCTACTATCTACCAGGACTCATTTTGTTCATTGGTGTAGGCTCAGTTCCTTCCCTCAGGGAATCCCACTTTCCAATATTTTGGTAATGATTTCCTCTGTGTTGTCATGCAGAATAAGTTCCTTTTTAAGCTAACATTTATTGAGGGCTCATAGGTGTCAAGCATCTAATACCATTAATTCATTTAATTCTCATAATACCCTTGCAAGGTAGGTATTATTATTATTATCCCCACCTTACAGATGAGGAATTTGAAGTTTAAAGAGGGGATGAGTACCTTGCCCAAGGTTACAAAGTTAGTGAATCAGGGATAGAATTTAAATTCAGGTCCAATTGTAAACCCCTCCATCTTAATCCCTACATTGTATACTGCCTTCGAATCTTCTTTGCTAAGGTGGGTATATTTAGTTTATAATAGTCTCATCTGCAGTTTCTTTGTTTGGTTTATTGTGATTCTCGTCTTCCTCTGTACAAAGCCTTTCAAGCATCTAGAAAATGATAATTTTGCAACAATCGTATCAAGTCATGGGATCATGGCAGAGGAGGCTAAGAAATGACAGCCATTTGTACATAAATATTTAAATATATGCAATACACTTCATTTAGTGCATTATTCAAATCCTAGGCTTATACAAAAAAGTTTCTGGAACTTACCAGATGCTTCCTTTTGTGATCTCAATGATTCTCAACCAAACAGGGCTCAAAGGCACACCCCAGAGATATTGCAGGTTCAGTTCCAAATCATCCCGAACCATCTCAATACAGTGAGTAACACGACATGCCTTCCTCACTAAGCTGAATTATGTCTAGCTTTTGATTTAAAGTGAGAGATGTGAGACTCTTCCTTTCACTTGAACCCTTAGAGGCCATTGTTGGTTTATTAAGTGGCTTAATTTCAATATTGCTCTGTCTTGGGGAAGAGGGAGGCCCAAGGACATAAAGAGAGAGAGAGAGATGGGGGAATGATCAATTGCTGAATCTGTCAGAACACCCACAACATTTTATCAATTAATTTTGCCGTCTTACACAGGCACGGTTCATGGTGCCCCAAAACAGTTACAGCAGTAACATTAAAGATCACTGATCACAGATCACTATAACAGATATAACAATAACGAAGAAGTTTGAAATATTGTGGGAATTACCAAAATGTGACACAGAGACATGAAGTGAGCATATGCTGTGGGAAGAATCGTTCCAACAGACTTGCTCAAACCTTGCCATGAATCTTCGATTTGTAAAACATGCAATATCTGCAAAGTGCAATAAAACCAAGTGTTCCTGTATTTTCCAAATCAGCCTCCTGATACCTACACTTGGTCCCTGACATCATTTCCCTCCCTTTCTGCCAACCCCAAACTGACTAGGGAGGGAACCAATTGGAATTCCGTCTCCATAATTGCTTCCTTTCCTTTTTCTCCAAACCTTGCATTTCCCCCTAAAACCACCTAAGCCAAAACCAGAGTTCAGTGAACTGAGTGTGATTATACAGTTATGAACCAGCTCAGGGAGTACCTCTAATTACTCTAATCAAGGATACATTCCCAGATTGCAGGAGGCCTGACCAGCCTAGAACATTTGCTCCCTCTCCATGGGCGGTGTGTCAGCAGGTGGCAAACACTGCTGCTGTTTTACCAGGTTAATGTGAGACTGTTCTGGTTTGGAGCTTCAGACCCTCATTATTCTCCTCAGTGACTTCTTTAATCGGTCCACTGGAAAAAAAAAAAAAAACTTTCTTTCAATCGCAGAATGTCCCAGAAGCCCGTGCAACCATTGGGCATGGTGTCAGATCCTTCAATGGGAAGAAGAAAATAAGAAAATGTGTGCAGGAGGAGATGCCTGTCTCCCTCTCCCACCATATATATGCAGGCTCCCTGATGGCAGGGCTAGGCTTTCATGCCTAGCAATGGGCCCAGCACAGAGCAGAGGCCCAGTTGTTTGCTGAATATTGTGGAATGCAGAAAGGAGGTGTGAAAGCAAATAAGCAGTGTTCCTTATTTTTTTTTAAGGAGCACTTTACAGGATGATGAATTTAATAAGAATAAAAAAATGCTTGCACGAGGGATGCGCATATCACATACTACACTCAAACACTGAGAAGACAGGGACTAATGAGTGTTCTAAGCCACATGGCCAGTGCTCGGTACCTATTTGACAGCAGTGTTTCGGGTCCTCATCTTAACACCAAACAGTTAGAGACGGCAAATCTGCATTAGAAAGAGAGAGAAAGAGGTGGAAGTGGAAGTGCAGAAGAAAAGTACCAAGCTGACACTGAATCCCGAGCTTCCATCAGGAAAGCAACAGCTACAGCACTGATTGACATTCTAACGAGCTCGATTTGGTTATAAAATCCTTCAAGGAAAATTGCAGAATCTCAGGAATAGCTTAATAAGGCCTACTAGGTGACTGTATGTAAAAATATAGCTATACCTTCTTATGTTTTTACTTAACGATCTACATCTTTTGGCAATGGTAGGAAAGTTGAGAGCTGTTTGAAGAGTTCCTTTATGAGGCTGGGTTTGCTGGGCCCTGCAGAGGGACAGATCTAAGGAGACCTGGCAGAGTTCTGCAGCTGCTCCGCCGCCACACACTGATGAGCGTATTCCACGTGGTTGGCTTGCTTTCGTGTAGGTGATAAAGTTATGCATTGGATCAGAAATGTCGTGTTTTGGCATCATCAATCCAAATTTATCTTTGGAGTTTTTCTTAGCAGAGAAAGCATTAATCAAATAAACTGTTAAAAGTGAAAATACATGTACATATGTATATATGTAGACATACACACATACATAGAGGTACATATATGTATCTTTTTATTTTGCCCATTTAATAAACATTCTTGAGCATCTACTGTGCATTATATAAGGAACTAGAAATAAAAACTTACATAAGACATGGTCCATGCCCTAAAGTGATTTGAATATAGTGATGAAGGTAGTCTAGGTACAAATGGCAAACATGTGGCAGTTGCCACAGGGACAGTGAATTATGGAGCATTACTAACTCTACTACATTCATTCTTTTAAAATGCTAGCAATTCTTGTAGTAGGTAGGGAAGCATATTATTTATGCTGAAACCATGCAGAGATGTTTCCAGAAATAACCACATCTGCAAAAAACAAATCTACACATATTATAGATTGGCCAAGTAGAAGAAATGTCTCAGGAAAAGGGAAAGGGAAGAGGAAGGGAGGGGAGGGAAGAGAAGGGGAGGTGAGGAAAGGAGGAAGCACACTGGCTGAGGCTCTGTCTACTTGGAACTGGGCAATCTCATACTTTGATGATTTTTAGCAAACTCCACAGCTCTCATGTCCCCATCTTTGGTTCAGAAATTCCACCCTTCCACCAAAGTTCAATTCCTCCAAAAGCATAAGGTATAGTAGATATGCCAAGCTTCAAAGGTAAAAAAAAGTAAACTTTACTGATCACCAGCTTACCCTTTGCAAATTAAAATTCCAGTGTAGTAAGTAGTACTCAGAATGCCCTTATTTCCCTAACAGGAGTTTATACCAATATGCTCACCTTATTTTCTTGAAGGTATTCTAGTTATCTTTAAAAAATGATATATTTCCCTATGATTCAAAATGAAATAATTTTCACTTACACGAAGAAGTATTTGCCATCCGCTTACTAAAACGCTAGGAGCATTCACTCTGATGACGGACATAACTTAATACAAGAACCTCTGAATGCAAAGTCATGTGGACCGTTAAAATACATAATCTCTTGAAGCCATCAAAGGGCTATTTTGCTATTTCTAAAGCAGTGGCCCCCTCAGTGAATAATGGCATCATTCTGACACCCTGGGCAGCATTCTTACTGGCTGGGACTCTCTCCTGGTTGGTGGTGAGCAGCCACAGAGCTTTAGAAAGGTTATGCTGACTCAAGGTTATACTAGACTCATTCTAACTGGTCCCAGAACTGAGTTCCACTTGAATTAATTTTCGGGAGAGTACCTCACCCAAACAATTTATTTACTCTGCTTGTTAAGGTCTTCGACATCCATTTTAAACCCTTAGAATATCGATCTTGCTTGGAGAGGATTGCAGATTGCCAGAATTTCAAGTAGTCTTTGGATGAATAAATGACCTCTACTGCCAGCACACCAAAAACAGCAGGCACTTGGAGGATATCAGAGACCAAAATTCTGTTAAACAAAAATATATCAAGTACCTACTGTGTGGCCAGCACTATGATAACCACTGTAGAGTTTTACAATATCAAGAAAACCTTTGACCTAAAGAACTGGTGGCACATGAAATGACTAGAGTAAGCAAAAGGCAGAGTGTAACTAAGAATTAAAACGAGTGCTATAGGCTCCAATAAATGATAGTGATAATACCTCATGATAATGTCTTATTATTTAAGAACAAAAACTGAAATACACAGAGTGCTTAAAATTAAAGTACATTCACATACAACACCTCTTTTGATTCTTACAACCACATGGTGAAGTAGGTAAGAGAGATAATATATTATTAACCCCATTATATAGACAAGAAAACTGTGACCAAAGAGGTCAAGGGCCTTAGCCAAGGGCACCTTTCAGAGAAGCAGCACAATTCCAGGAAGGTGGCCCTAGCGTCTCTCCCTGTTCTGTAATCTTGCAGCCACACCCTGCTGCCTCTCACTAAGTACGACCAGAGGGAGAAGCGGGAAGGACTTAAGAGTGAGTTTTAAAGGACATTGGTGAGTGTCAAAAAGGATATAGGGGTCCACGGGGAAAGGCGTATAGAGAGATGGGCAAAGAGTATGGCCACAGGCTTGGGGGCAGAGAACAGGGAGAAAATGACTTAGTGAAATGGATGTGTATTAGAAGGAGGTGGAAAATAGGGTTTGATAGGAAAATTAAAGCCTCCATGGAGGATTCAGAAAGTCAGGAGTTGAGTTTTGGTCATTCAAGCAATGAGACTCTTTTGCAAAGGAGACTTCCGGGATCAATACAGAGTTTAAGAAAATTGATACAGTGTTCGTGTAGCAGAGGGATTCGACGGGTAGAAGGCAGGGAGCAAAGAGTCTGGGTTTCTGGAATCTGGGGGTAGAAGGTAAGTGAGGGCCTGATAGAGTTCTGAGATATCGAAGGAGCTTGGCAGAATTCATCACCCAGATTCATATGCTTCTCTGCTGTCATTGAACGACAGCAAAGCTGAAAGACTCTGGCTACAAGAACAGGGCGTAGAAAAGAAAAGCACATTGGTGTTTACAAACTTAACATGGATTAAGTCATTTTAAGTTGGTTCACTTAAAACTTGTAAGATATGCTGTCTCCAGGATTCAGGATTAACAAAGGTAAAATTACCTGCATTTTCGGGCCTTCGTTTAACGCAACTTCCTGCACTCAGCCAGTCTGTTATTAACCTGGAATGGAGGTGGCCCCACCGGCTACAGGAGTTCCAACAGATGAAGGGGATCGGGGTGTAGTGGGAGGTACTCTGGGTCCCTCATCCCCATTTAAATGAGAATAGATCTGATTTTAGGATATTTCACAAAATTTCATTTGGGTAAAGGGTTCCATCGCTTAAAACATCTGAAAAGCAGTGATCTAGTCCAAGCCCAGCCATAGGCAGATGAGGGAACAGGATCAGAGAAGGGTGTAGGGCCTGGTCCAAGGTCACAGAGCAGCTAAAGCCATCTGAGGGGCCTTTTCAGATGCATTAAATTGGCCAACTGAGGACTCGGAAAAGAAAAATCATTTCATGTACTGTGAAGCCGTGGGCCAGGATTCTTTCCAGGCCCTCTGTGTGCCTGTAGCACAGCCAGCCTCCAGATGCCCTAAGCAGGCCCAGACTGAGGATGGGGACATAGCTGCTGGGGACACCAGGCCAGGCTGGGCCTCACAGCAGCAGGAGACTTGCAGACCCAGAGCCTCCTGCCTACAAATAAAACTCAGGGAGCTTCTAATAAGAAAAGAATCTAGTTAACACTTGCTCTGACGCATTCATATTTCAGCGCTTGCTTATTTCTTTTTGTCTTCATTTAGTCTCCTTTTTGGAGGCTAAGGCCAAAACAGAACAAAATGCACCACCACCACCACCACCACCAAAAATCACCTAAGAAAAGCGCAGCGTGTGCCCTGGGGAAGGTAAAGAAGTGCTGCAGGTTTGGAATTCTCACTGCTACCAAAGAATTATGACCCAGAAGCAGGGAATCATTAAATCCGGCTGGTTTCCCTTGTATAACAGCATACAACATTGTACCGGCTACGGCGCTGCCCGCTGAATCAGGAAGTTTAGGGAGAAAAAAGTCCAGCAGAGCCCCTAGTAAATCTGTCTTTTTGTATTCCAATCATAAAAAAGCGTTCCCCGCACTTTCTCACACAGGGCCTACCGTCACCTTAACTATGTTTATGGAGACAGACAAAGTGTCTTCGCTGAAGCTAAAGCATTTCTCTTCTTTGACAGCAAACACTGATTAAATCTTCCCGGAGAAAAGTTAGGCAAAGCAAAACCCACCTTCTTGCCAGTTACAAAGGGACAGACTTTTCAATTCCGGCATTTCTTTTCCTTATCTTATTGTCAGGAAAAATAAATAAATAAAAGTGATTGAATCTTTGTGGAAAATTTCCACCGAATTTATAGCTTTTTATGTTTTAACTTAGCTTGAAAGATTTCCTACCGATTTTATGAATTATCTAATCTAACTAAAAGAATTCCTAAACCACCGATGCTTCTTATATTGTCAATTTAGAAAAACTGGGGAGAATACAGATGACACACGAACCAACAGTGCCAGATAAGCTTTACCCCGGCAGGACAGCCCCTCACTGTTTTAGGCTGGAGAATGCTGAAGGGATCATGACTTTGCTTACAATGATATTAGTGGCAAGAGATTGTAAATTATGAATTATCAGCTCTCTGAGAACTGATTAATTCCTGGATATCCTGAATGCCTGGTTTAAAAAATAACAAATCAAAATGACCTTCTGGGCACTCACCAACACTGCGAACAGAAATATTTCCCAGTTAGAAATCTAAGGGAAAAATCACATTTGTGGCACGTGTGCTGATCTGAGCAACAGAGCCTGTCTTTTTAATCATTTCTGTTGGGAATATAAAATCTCCTTAAAATAAGCCACACAGCTCTCTACATTTCATGAGCAATTCACCAACATGAAAGCTCCGGAGTTTATAATAGTTATCGGCACTGCCGGCTAGCTGTTGAGAGTGATTGAGATGGGTAGACTTGGTTTGAGAGTTAAAATGTCTTGTGCTGGCCGGGCGCGGTGGCTCACGTCTATAATCCTAGCACTCTGGGAGGCCAAGGAGAGTGGATTGTTTGAGCTCAGGAGTTCGAGACCAGCCTGAGCAAGAGCAAGATCCCATCTCTACTAAAAAAATAGAAAGAGATTATCTGGACAATTAAAAATATATAGAAAAAATTAGCCGGGCATGGTGGCACATGCCTGTAGTCCCAGCTACTCGGGAGGCTGAGGCAGGAGGATCACTTGAGCCCAGGAGTTTGAGGCTGCTGTGAGCTAGGCTGATGCCACGGCACTCACTCTAGCCAGGGCAACACAGTGAGATTGTCTCAAGAAAAAAAATATCTTGTGCTGCCTCTAAAAGTTATCTGTATAATTGCAACGCTTTCTAATTCACATTGAAGATTCATCATTATCCCAGGAGAAATTGAGACTCTCCAATCCCCAGCCTGATAACTCAACGCACAAACCTCCCTTCGGATTCTTCCGGAAGGACCAGCGCTTCAGCATCATTGTGGGAAGCGAGGACAGGCCCCCAGCACACACGTCTGCCTCTGGCCTGCCACTAGTCAGTGACTCTGAAATCAGCATGTACAGCCAGAACTGCCTTCCCCGGCTCCCAAACTTGGGAATCTATCAATTGGCTAAGGAAGGAACAATGAGTAATCTCTTGATCATTGCAGTAGCCAGATAAGAAAGAAAACTGATAGCTGTATACTTTTATTTTTGAGCTGAATTAAAAAAAAAAAAAAAAGTAATCTCCATCCTCCCAAGCTCTAAAGGGCTGCTTTTCATTCCATCGGGGAAGGCGGAAAGCGTGCTTTGTGCAGACTGGCCTGGCCTTTGACGGATTTATTGACAAGACCTGCTGGTTAGAGTAAGTACAGGGATGCATCATTTGTTGAGAAAGAGGAAAATATATACCACTGACAGGTTTCCAGGAGCTCATAAAACAGTCGTTAGGCTTAGAAGACCATCTCTACATGTATTAGTATCGGGAAGAAAGCATTAAAGGCATTTCTCAAGTTTAAAGGAAAACAAAATTTCAAAAGCAAGGTGACTTAGCTGCCAGTGTCCGTCTGAAACGGGACAGAGTCTCCGAGGGCTTTAACTCCGACAGACTCTGCTCTGCGAACAGAGGCTACACTACGTAGCCCTCATGTCTCATGGGGGCGAGGGGGAGAAAGTGGTAGAAAACAGACTTTTAGTTAATTTTGCACTGACCTGTAGATAACAGCAATGACATGATGTTTTCTTTATAATATGTTAGATTTTCAAAGGAGGAAAAATAAATATCAAAGCTCTGGCCTTATTGGAAGGCAACAGAGGAAAGGACGATGAACCGTCTATATGCCGCATTCCACCTAAAGAGACCATGCTGGAAGCCTAATCACTTCTCAGCCTGAGTGTCCTAATGGAACACAAGTTATTCCTAAGGCTTAGTGTATCCTGGATTTAATTGGAGTCAGGGATTCCCTGTTCAGATCCAAAACTTAGGAACTGCTAGGAAGTATCAAATCTAAGCAAACTGTTTACCTTCTTGGAGTTTCCATTTCCTCATCTATAAGTCAGGACAGTAACATGTACACTTCAGGGCTGTGCTGAGGAGTAAATTACAAGAAACAGTGAGAATTAAATGAATTAACTATAAAGTATGTTTCACAAGCCTGGCATATCATAAGTGCTCAATAAATGTCAGCTCCCTTTCAGTTTTTTTTTGTTTTTTTTTTGCTTTCAATTGTAGAAAAGAAACTCTTACAGGAAGGTAAAACTGCCAGGTTGTCCAAGCAGATGATGCAGGTTGAGCTTTCTTGTTATTCAGAGGGCAGACTGAGACAAATGATCATCAGTCCCATAAACCAGCTCTGCACACTCGCCTTCTTAAGCTGCTCGTTGCAGGGAATGGATATTGAAGTGCCCAGCAGCGATGAGATTTGCTAGCAGAGCATTAGCCATCTACTCCAGTCCCTGGCAGATCCCATGGCATCCTGCTGATGACTCCCCAAACGCGGGCCCTCTAAGCCAAAAAATCAATGCATGAGTTGTTTCATTGTCCCTGGTCATTTACATCCATTTTCTTTACAAAAAAAGCAATGCTACTGGCTCCAGAAGAAACAAGGTGAAGAGGAGTAAGGGACAGGAGGAAAAAGCCACATGGAAGAAGAGCTAAGGTAACCAAATATAATAAACATCTCTCTCGACTGCCAGGACACTAAAGGCAGAATCCCAGCCAGCTTTGTTAGTTACCACCTTAGCCAACTGGCTACATACTTGATGGGAACAGAGATCCAACAATGGAAAAATAAAAGCATTTCCCCACCAAGGGAGGAGTAGTCAGAAATGCATTTGAAGAAAAATGGCATTGGGGTGCTCCAGGTTGATTCTCTCCATGCGAGTTGAATTGACTCGGCTCATGTGCTTGGGGGCTGCTTCTCCAACTACCGATGCTGCCAACTCCACCTGCGATCTAAAAAGCCGGGCTGCACATTTGGTTCCTTAGCTCTCCATAAGTAATGCTGAAACAACATTTTCCATGCTCTACAAAATGCAAACACAGCTGAACTGATCCACTTCCAATCCGCACAAGCAATTCCACTGAGGATGAAAACAGGCAAGACATTTCCAAGTAAAGACGGTCAGATGGCTGGGGGCACAGGGATGGTGGGTGTGTGTATGGGGGAAGGTCTCTTTTCATTAGAGTTAGCTCTGGTTTAAAGCACAGGTGCTACTCTCATTGTAAAATCTCTCAGGTATGCATTCTACATGGCTGTATGTGATGTCTTTTAGAGTCAATCCACTGCCTTCTGTGGACTCTTCGGGCTGCTATCATGCCAGGATGCAGGTGGCTCCCAGGCAGGGCCTATCAACTGCCTGTAGTCATGTTTTTCACCTGAATACCCTACAAAAGTCAAAAATCAGACACAGCTGGGAAGTCTGTGAGTCAAATGGTTGAGGAAAGGGCAAGAAAGTCAGTAGATTACACGACCGAGTGCAAGCCAGGGGTCTGGGGTGAGGAGGCCGTGCGGGCAGGCAGAGGAGCCTGCACAGGCCCGACCTGGAATCCAGGCTCCTCCAGGCAGTTTGTCCAATAGAGACTTTGTTCCTTTCTTTGAATGCCCTTCCACACTTTCTAAAACTAATGATCGATTGCTTGTTCTGTAAGGCCCAGCTCAAATTTTATTTCCCTTGTCCTTGAGCTCACAGGCAGTTGTCTGCTCTCTTGGCTATACCTTAACTAGGGCTTTACTATACTATGTTTATGAAACTCCGTCTTTATTATACAAGTAACGCACACACACTCGTGTGCCTCATAACAACTTTCCCTCAAGGATGGACCAATATGCAACAGTGGTCCCATAAGATTGCAATGGCGCTGAAAAATTCCTGTCACCGAGTGACATCATAGCTGTCGTAATGTCACAGCACAGCACGTCACTCACGTGTCTGTGGTGACACTGGGACAAATAAACCTACTGTGCCGCCAGTCATATAAAAGTATAGCACACACAATTATGTGCAGTACATAATACTTGATAATGGCAATAAATGACTATGTGCTGGTTTATGTATTTCCTATACTATACTTTTTAATTATTATTTTACAGTGTACTCCCTCTACTTATTAAAAAAAGAAACTTAACTGTAAAATAGCTTCAGGCAGGCCCTTCAGGAGGTATCTAGAAGAGGCATTGTTATCATAGGAGATAACAGCTCCATGCATGTTAGTGTCCCTGAAGACCTTCCAGTGGGACAAGACATGAAGGTGGAAAACAGAGATATTGATGACCCTGACCCTGTGCAGACCTAGGCTAATGTGTGTGTTTGTGTCTTATTTTTTAACAAAAAAGCCTTAAAAGTTAAAAAAAATTAAATAGAAAAAAGCTTATAGATTAAGGATATAAGGAAAAACATTTTTGTTTATGGCCATACCACCCTGAAAGTGCCCAATCTCATCTGATCTCAGAAGCTAAGCAGGGTTGGGCCTGGTTAGTACTTGGATGGAGACCACCTGGGAATTCTGGGTGCTGTAGGCTTTGTATTAAAAAAAATAAAGAAAAATATTTTTGTGCAGCTGTACAATGCGCTTGTTTTAAGCAGCGTTATTACTTAAGAGTCAAAAGTTTAAGAATATTTAAAAGTTATATAAAGTTAAAAAGTTACAGTAAGCTAAGATTAATTTATCATTGAAGAAAGAAAATTTTTTGTAAGTTTAGTGTAGCATAAGTGTACAATGTTTATAAAATCTGCGGTAGTTACAGTAATGTCCTAGGCCTTCACATTCACTCACTACTCACTCTCTGACCAACTTTCCTGGAGCAACTTCCAGTCCTGCAAGCTCCATTTATGGTAAATGCCCTATACAGGTATACTATTTTTATATTTTATACAGTATTTTTACTGTACTTTTTTATGCTGAGATACACACTTACCACTGTGTTACAACTGCCTACGGTATTCAGCACAGTAACATGCCGTGCAGGTTTGTAGCCTAGGAGGTATGAGCTACACCACACATACATAGGTGTGTAGTAAGCTGTACCACCTAGGTTTGTGTAGCACACTCTATCATGTTTGCACAATGACAAAATTGCTTATATCCCTTCCCTTCACTAGACTATGAACTTTCTGAAAGCAGGAGCTAGGTCTTGTGAATTGAGTACTGGACTAGACACTGAAGAGTCACAAACAAACATCTCTTTGACTTAGTCAATGAAGGTGAAAATTGGTAAGTAGTTGGTTTGTGAGTAAGAAAGAAAGAAAGAAGTGATGAGTTAGGTCTAGGATGGGTGAACCCAGCTAAAGTACAGTCAAGCAAATCTCCCTGTCTTTGTGACAAGGTTATAGGCTATCACATCAGTGGAATTCCATATATGACCTAGATTTTGTCAAGGCAATACATAAATGTTTTTATCCTTAGGGAAATGATAGCAAATTATCATCTGCCAAATAATGTTTTTTAATAGACAAGCCTCAACCCTAAATGTTCTAGTGGCACGCTGCACAACTCTTTCTTTTTTCCTCTCCTCTCCTCCTCTCCTTTCCCCTCCCCTCCTCTACTCTCCTTTCCTTAGTTTATTCTGATTAACATTTTTACCAACTACTTGAATGAAGGTAAGAAGGCTTCGTATGAAACTTATTGATGGCACAAACCAGGAAAGGCAGCTACTATGTTTCATAACAGAATTAAAGTCTAAAGTAAGGCTTGATAATATATTAAATATAAAGTTGGGCATTTTGGTTCAAACAATCAACAGCATAGGCACAGAATAACCAAGACCTCGCTAGATAGCAACTAGTCTATATGAATTATGAGTAATTGCAAACACCGTATCTTTTTTAAAAAAATACAGTAATTTTGTGCTCTTGCTTCAAGAAACTAATGCACCACTGAGCCTCATCTTTAGATAACAACATCTGCATCAAGCAAAAGTCTTCTTCACGAGTGTATTAGGGTTTTCCAGAGCAATGGAACCCAAAGGACATACATATGAAAAGATTTATTAAAAGGTATTATCTCGTGAGGTTAGAGAGACCAAAAAGTCCCATTTGCCATCTGCGAGTTGGAGACCCAGGAAAGCTGGTGGTACAGTATGAAGGCCTGAGACCCAGGAGCACCAAGGGCAGAAGATCCACATCTCGGCTCAAACTGTCAGGCAGACAGAGCAAATTCAATCTTCCTTTGCCTTTTTCTTCTATTCAGACCCTCAGTGGATTGGATGATCCACCACAGTAAGTCTGATCTCCTTTGGAACAGTATATCCAGTTCTGATTAGGAGGCCTACAGAACCAGATATCCTGATTGTACCTGTGAACTTGACACAATCGCACGCTGCAACAGCTCCAATGTGAAGTCATCTATCCCAGGAGAGCTTTGCCTTTCAAACCCACACATGTGGTCAAGTAGCTTTTGCAGCTCACGATGACTGGCCTGGGGGAGGAGTAGTTTACTGTTGACACCTTAATGTAAGGCGGCATATGGAAAATGAGGCAGAACTGAGCCAAAAGGGCAAAGGGTAGAAACAATGAGCCTGGGAGGCGGAAAGCAGGGAGCCTGGACTGAAGACCCACAATTCCAGATGGAGAGGGGAAATCACCATGTCATGGGCTCCCACACAGATCATTGGCTTTTACTGCAGATCCTGGGAAAGAGACCACAGAACACATTTCAGTAGTAAAATATTTTCATCCTGAACCAACACAACTACTTCTGCAGCAGCAATAGCCCCAACGTGCTTATATCTCTAAATAGTGGAGAATAGCATTGAAAAAAATTTTTTTATTCAAAACCCTTTCCCCCATCCAGATGTTACTGCAAACACGTGGACTTTCTTGAGTCCCCCTTTCGATGTCCACTGACCTCTCCACTCACACACACGAAACAACCAAAAAAATAATAACAATAAACAGATTTAAAAAAAAAAAAAAAAAAAGCCCTCACATAAGGAATGAGAAAAACAGAATTCCTATCCTTGAGTTATAAAAACTGAAAGAGAGGGGGAATTTTATAGACCCAGAAAGTGATGAAATGAAGAGAAAGACATCATAGTCTACCCAAAAGGTGATAAAAATATTTTATTTGTTTTTTGGTTGTGAAAAAGAAAATAAATCATTAAAATGACTGTCAGAATGCCTCAAGGATAAGGGCATCGAACAGGACTTGGCTATAAATGTTGTCAAGAGTAATAAAAGAGTTGGTTTTGTTTCCTTAGCATTTGTATGGGCTGAGCCTTCCCATTTCAACACAGGAATCACGGGCAACAGTAAAGTCAACCCGCTCCCGGGCACACGTTATTGCCTTTCCATGTAGGCCCTGCCCAGGAGTCCCAGAGCAGCTGCTCCTGCCTGTAACCAGGTTCCATCTCACACGGACCCTACAGGACATGCTGCCAAGCTGCCAGGGCTTCAGGGTCACCATTTGATTTATTTTCACAGCTGCTAATTATTTCACTTATACCATGCTTATAAAATATTTATTTTTCTCAGTCCTCAGAATTCAAGATGAAGAAGATAAGGTTCCTGCCCCAACGAGCTCAGTCTACAGTCTAACAGGCCTTGGATTAATTCTGATGTTATTTAATGATGTATTTCAAGTGCCTGAAGACAAAGAAAGGTGATAGAATAGCTGTTATAATAGTGACTGTTGGTTTATCTAAACCAGCGGTTCCCAACCTTTTTGGCACCAGGGACCAGTTTCATGGAAGACAATTTTCAACTTTTCCACCCCTTGGGGCTGAGGGGTGGGGTTGTGGGGTTGGGGTGGAGCTCAGGCAGTGATGCGAGTGATGGGGAGCAGACTGTAGGTCTAAACCCAGGAAGGATTAGTTAAGAATTTGTAGAAGATGGCCGGACGTGGTGGCTCACGCCTATAATCCTAGCACTCTGGGAGGCCGAGGCGGGTAGATCGCTCAAGGTCAGGAGTTCGAGACCAGCCTAAGCAAGAGCGAGACCCCATCTCTACCAAAAAAAATAGAAAGAAATGATCTGGACAACTAAAAATATATATATATATGTATAGAAAAAATTAGCCGGGCATGGTGGCACATGCCTGTAGTCCCAGCTACTCGAGAGGCTGAGGCAGAAGGATTGCTTGAGCCCAGGAGTTTGAGGTTGCTGTGAGCTAGGCTGATGCCACGGCACTTACTCTAGCCAGGGCAACAAAGAGAGACTCTGTCTCAAAAAAAAAAATATATATAGAATTTGTAGAAGAGGTAGGACTTTCTACTAACCCACAAACTTGCATCCAGCATTCTGCCTTGAATATATTCTTTTGATTGTCTACATGTCATGTTCTCCCACTAACCACGATGGCTCAACTAAGTTTCAAAATACAGCTCCTGCTCAAAGCTAAGTTTCTTTAGCTCTGTAATGGATATAAATATTAAGAATTTGCAATAACGTAAACTGTGAAAGGAACTAAACACACATGCCAACCAATATTGACCTCTATAACTACCCATACATCCAAACATAATCCAGGACGATTTAGTCTCATAGTTGTCATCCAAATCATATATAACAGGACCTAAGAATAGCACAGAGAACAGTGACATGATAGAAGACAGGCGGTATTTGTAAAATGGAAATAACTCCAGCCACCTCTCAGTAGTACTGGTCTATGATGGCTCGTGTCAAGTGTGGATGCCCTCTCAGTACTGTCACAGGAACAGGGACCGAAAGGGGGTTTACTAAGATCCCCACTGAATACTCAGGGGTCAACACACAGCACTACTAAGAATGTATAGGCAAGAGGTGCCCCTAAATCACCATCCATTTTAATAGCTGTATCTTTACCCACGAGATCAATGCCAGGCAGGCCAGAGAGTCTGGTCACTCATGTAACCATTCTACATCAATGGACACTTTTGATGAGACTGGCCAATACAATTTCTCAAATAGACACACAGCTGAAGACCTGGGCCTGTGAAATATCTTTCCAGAAGGAGCCCTGCATGGCTCCATGTCCAAGGCACATTTATATAATTCATATTACTAAACTGGAGCCTCGGCCTAGACTTCCATTGCCTGAAGATTCTTATTGAGTGGAAACCAACATGCACCAGCCTGGATGACTCAGGGGGAGTGGTAATGATGAGATGAGTAATCGTTCTCTTGAAGTCTAGTTAGAGAAGAGCAGTTCTTCATTACCTGACGGGACAGGTTTCTCAGGCTGGCAGAGAACAGGACAAATAAATCAATGTCACTTTCCTCCCTAACATCTTAAAACCCTGTATTTAAAGTCTGCGTTTCAGCTCACGATTCAAGGAAAGCTATCCACAGAACTATCCATTTGGCCTCTGGTGATAACAGGATCGACCAGAGATAGGTGAGAAATGGCAAAGAAGACATTTGTAACTTTAGTTTTAGGAGAGAAATCCTACAGGAACACTAGCTGGTTCTCTGCTCTTAGTCACTTTCTCAGTTATTTTAGGAATTCTTTGTGTAAAACTAACATAGTGTCATATTGAAACAGGTCAAACAGGCATGTGGACAAGGGAAAGTAAAAGCCTCTAACATGGCAGTACGGTTTTAAAATTTTACAATTAAGAACCTTACCCCGGCCGGGTGCGGTGGCTCACGTCTGTAATCCTAGCTCTCTGGGAGGCCGAGGCGGGTGGATTGTTTGAGCTCAGGAGTTCGAGACCAGCCTGAGCAGAGCGAGACCCCATCTCTACTAAAAATAGAAAGAAATTAATCAGACAACTAAAAAAAATATATAGAAAAAATTAGTTGGGCATGGTGGCACATGCCTGCAGTCCCAGCTACTCAGGAGGCTGAGGCAGAAGGATCGCTTGAGCCCAGGAGTGTGAGGTTGCTGTGAGCTAGGCTGACGCCACGGCACTCACTCCAGCAGGGGCAAAAGAGTGAGACTCTGTCTCAAAAAAAAAAAAAAAAAAAAAAAGAACCTTACCCCTTTCAGAGTCATAACCAATCACAGAGCGGGTCCATGAATGCATTAGGGATTCTCGTTTCCTAACTAATTTAAAATCTCCCCACTATTTCCATATTGTCTTATGGTAATTTACCCTTTTCAGGGAGATTTGTTAAAATATTGTTTAATTAAAAATGAAGTACTACTAAAAACATATAGAAAACACACTAATTTAATACATGGCAAGTAACTGTCTACATGACTGCCTCACATTAGCGTTCTGTTGCATAGTTTCCAAATAGGTTCATACCATGCATGATTTCGGCAACAGTCTGTTTGGGTATATCGCTAAAGCTCCAAAGTAAACTTAATAGGGCTTGACCACACACCTGATCAAAGCATACCTGAGGTTTAAATGCAAAAGAGAAGCTAGGCCCCTGTGATCAGAGTATATGCTGCAGGTTACATTACCATCCAAACACATTCATTCATTGTCTATCCCATGGTACCACACTGGGTGGTTATACAGATCTGCCACCCAGAAGGAACAACCTTTACCCACTTCATTCTAGCAAGGACCCACATTCAGAGAAAGGGGGTGGGGAGACACAGCTAATAAGTACACAGAACTCAATATTGAGAGTTTAAATATGGACAATGATCCTGGTGAGAACAGGTAAATTGTGGATGGGCTTGTCATGTTTAGACACGGAGCAAGTTTTTATTTCTATTCTAGAATCACTTCCTGAGGATGAAATTGCAAGAGCAGCTTAAGGTTCAATTTGGGATGCTGAGCTTTAGTTGGATTGTTGGTAACAACCTTTAAAGAAACAGCCACTGTGGAGTATAAGAATGCTGCTAAAGTGGCTGTTACTATTACCATGGGTTACAATCTGATGGGTGCACGTGCAATATGTCAGTACTCCTTCTAACCACTCAAAGTAGTTACCCAGCTCTGTCTTCCTTGCCAAGAGCCACCCTAGAGCAACATTCTTTATTTTTTTCTTTAACTCCTGTTCTATGTTTATTGTTAAGTAAGCAACCATCTTCACTGCAGTACAAAAAAAAAATAAAGAAATAAAAGGAGGGGCTTCCACAAACTTTCAAGTATTGTCCTTCTGGAATACTGGTTATAAAACCAACAAGAAAGGGGAACAATTAAACCCAGCAATCCTAAGGTGAGTCAAAACTGCAGTGATTTCAAGGAAATGCCAAGTCTGAAACATCCTCTGCGGGGATAAGGTAAATAAAACTTCCCTTTCAATAGGCACGAGGACTTCCCCACGCCCATGAGGACACACTGCGGTGAGTCACAATCCTCTAAGCCCACTAAATCACGCCTGTTCCCGCACTGTCCTGGAAGGCCCAGCTGTCTCGCACCTACACCCCTCCCTACCACACACACTCACATCCTTCCCCTGGGAACCACCAGTCTCTCAAAATAGGTAATGTTAGCAAAAGCCAAAGGCAAACTCATGTTAATCAACTAAACCTACTGAAAAGCAAAGCTGCAGGTAGCGGTAGTCCTGGTTCACCAAACAGGAGGGAGCAAAAGAGGTACTGGTCACTGGTCTGTTTGATGCAGCACATCAAGCAGCACAGGAAGCAATTAAGTTTATGGCGGGGAAAGAGCAGCTCCAAAGGCCTCTGAAACAAAAGACGCTTCCTGCCTGTGGTCTGTTCTGGGCCATCCTGTCATAAAGGCAGGGCCGAGCTACGCAGTTGCAGTGGCCCACTGCTCAGCACTGTGGGCTGCAGAGAGAACCAGCCCAGTCTCGGCTGCAGAGATCTGCCTGTCACGTTTTCCCTTCTGCGCTAGGGGATTAACTGTCCCAGCTGGTTTGAATAAAAAAAAAGGGAAGTAAGCGTCCACAAGAAAAAAATACTTAATGCAGGAGAGGATTATAAACTCTTCAAGATTTGTTGAAGGAAAAGATTATGGAGGTAACAGAGTTTCCAGTGGTATAGGAAAAATGTTCCTAGGATGCCGTGCTTGACAATCAAGAAATCTGACCTTCGGAGAAGTTCCTGCTGTGGGAAGGTGGGAGATGAGGGAAGGGGAGGGGTCGTCTGCAGTCTGGGTCTCCCTAGTTCCAGCCCACGTTCTGTCCTCTCGGGTGGGGCCGTGCACGTCCACATTGCCTGTCTTCCAGCTCACCTTCTAGCTCGGGTTGATTAGGGTGAACATGCAAGTTCTCTTGTGTACAGAGTTGTAGCGAACACCCAGCAGCAAGGGGACAGTCACGGATGCTAATCTCAGTCCACATAAGAGGATGAAGACGTCACAAAGAGGCTAGCTGTGGAGTCAAGAGGCAAGGGGGGGATTTGAGGGAGAGAAGAGGTTAGGTAGCCTAAGTGACTTCCACTAAGCCTGAGAAAGGTGGTCTCTCCCCGACTCCTGTGCTAAATGCAAAGTGAGAAATGACCATCCTGAGATGCCAATTAATCCTCACCCCTAAACGTATGCCATGCCCCTCAAACTGAGGGAGGGGCAAAGGGCCCACTGCTAAGATATGGGTACTGTGGACCACTTCATCCACAGCTTTGAGGAGGACCTCAGAAATGTCAGTGAAATTCGTCATTTTCCTTAAATGCACCACTTGTTCCACCTGGAGATTGGACTGAATTTACTTCCACAAATACTAGATAAAAAAGGCTGTCAACACACCTTTTCCTGGGGTAGTCCTTAAATCAAAAGCTAAATAAACAGAACATTCTTCTCTTTGGGGCAGAGTCTTTCTGATTACCTGAAGCCGAAACCAGGAGGCTATGTGAAAGGCTTCGGAGGGCTTTGTTAAATATTCTCATTCTTCAAACACTGCCCCCCCGGAAACCACCACACCCAAGAGATACTACTGGGCCCAGGAGAATTACTTTCTGTTCTGTGAAATCATGAGTGTCTCTACTACATCAAATTAGGGTCTCCTATAATGCTACTAAATCCATTTTTGGTCACATGGGTGCACACAGAAAGGACTAGTGACCACCTCCAAATAGCCAATTCTCCTGTCTCTAGAAAAACCACATGGTCCCAGAGAGAACTCTGCTAAGAGTCAGGAAGATTTGGTTTTCATTAACCAAATGAAAAACACTTGGAGTTAATGCACAGATCCTGGAGCCTGACCTCCTGGAGTAGGGAATCCTGGGCCTGCCACTAGTAGCTGGGTGACTTTTAGGGAAGTTACTTAATCTCTCTGTGTCTCATTTTTCTCACTTATAAAATAGGGATTAAAAATAATACCTAGGCTGGGTGCGGTGGCTCACGCCTGTAATCCTAGCTCTCTGGGAGGCCGAGGGGGGCAGATTGTTTGAGCTCAGGAGTTCGAAACCAGCCTGAGCAAGAGCGAGACCCTGTCTCTACTAAAAATAGAAAGAAATTAATTGGACAACTAAAAAAGCTATATAGAAAAAACTAGCCGGGCATGGTGGCGCATGCCTGTAGTCCCAGCTACTCGGGAGGCTGAGGCAGGAGGATCACTTGAGCTCAGGAGTTTGAGGTTGCTGTGAGCTAAGATGACGCCATGGCACTCTAGCCCGGGCAATGCAGTGAGACTCTGTCTCAAAAAAAAAATAATACCTATTCATAAGATTTTGTAATGACTAAATGAGTTATGTAAAGGACTTCAAACAGTGCTTGCCAAATAGTAAGAACAATAATATTTGGTGGTGTTATTATCTTAATATGTTTTTAATATTGTGAACTAAAATAAAATTTTAAGACTCACCCCCCACCAGCTGACTAAATGGACTCCCTTGTGGGGGTGACCACAACAAAGATGAGCTATCTTTACAGCTGAGGTCCCCTAGATCAACGAGTCCCAGGTACCAGCTGAGTGCAGTGGTGTGAGTGACCCCAGATGAGACTAACAGAAAAACCACCCACCTGAGCCCAGCCCAAATTGCTGACCCACAGAATCTTGAGCAAATGAAATGATTTATTGTTTTTAGCCACTAAGCTCAAAGTAGTTTTTCATGCAACAGATAACTGATACAGAGTCCTACACAAATGAAGCTTTATTATCAATAGCATTTCAAACACACACACACACACACACACACACACACACAAATACAATCAGGTCATTTGTCTATTTGCCAGAGGGTTTGCCAACCACCACATAGTATTTCAAAGTTCTCATCCCACCCACCTAGGACCAGTGAGGACACTGAAGTCAACATATTAACTTGGAAAAAGCTAAGACCAATTAATGATCAAATCTGGGGAGAGGGAGGCAAGCTTTCTGCACCAAGGTAGGTACCAAGTGAGGTCTTTGAAGAGGGATGTGGTTAGAATACAGGATTATGTTCCTTCTAGTCTATGATAGAATACAGGACGAGCAATGCCAAAATTTGACTTCCTCGGAAGCAGTGTTATTCCACGGGTCTTGGATATTGCACAATGATGTGGGTAGATGCCTCCATGGCATGAGCAAACCAATTCAAGGTCAGCATCACCAGGTAAGAATCAGGGGAGCCGGTCAGAATCAACTATATATTACCCATGGTCCAGTATGTTTCTCCAAGAATGCAGGAAGACCCAAATACCTTCGTTTTTTTCCTGCTGGTCAAAGCAAGTGAAGGAGTTCAGGATATGCCACTCCCAAAATATGTCACATAGTATGATTACTTTGAGCTAAGGCACTTGAAAAACAGCAAATGCAAGGAGAGGTTCTCTCTGAGCTCCCCTTTTCTGCCTAAACACAGATCCTCCAAAAGGAACTAAAGTCATCAATCCCCTCCCTAGGAGTTTCATCAACCAGGGAAGATTAACTCTTATCACAGGAGAGGAGACTAGAACACACACCACACCCAGACACAAACTCTCCTATCTTCTATTTCTTCTTCTGAGGGCCCATCTATCTTTCCGCAAAATCATTTACTGTCCCCTAAGTTGTCGACATCCCTCCTCCCCTCTCCCCAATGGAAAGGACATATAAGCTCCTAGATCTCGCTATTTCTTTGGGTATTCACTTTTTTCTCCTGTGATGCCTCATGCACATAATAAATTTGTATACCTTTTCTCCTGTTTATCTGCCTGATGTCATTTTATTTCATAGACCCAGGAGAGTTCAGAAAACTCCTGATTGCATGGAATTACAGAACTGATTAGATGTCCACAGGTGATGCTATAAAATGGAGTAATTTACCCAAGAACTTGCAGCTAGTTTGATGCAGAGCTGCACGTGGTTCTCCTGGGCCCCAAGCCAGCAGTATTCCTGCCCCACCCCACAGAGACCCTTCTCAAGACACAAGGTGTTTATGTTAGGTAGATAGCAAGGACCTCTGAGACTGTCCTAGGGACGAAAGTGGGTGTCTTGCCTTGTGCTGCCTCGAGCAATTGCCCCACCTGGGAAGAAGGACAGGGTGGGTACCCTGTCTTGGTGCTGCCCCACCTTAATCCTGTCCTGAGCAACTGCCACACCTGGGGGAAGGAGGAACCCCTGCTAATCTGCAAAAGAATGCAGGGAATCCCCCAGCCTGCAGGCCAGACATCCCAGGCATAACAGGATCTCGAAAGTAACCTGGAGTAACCTAAAGCTAATTATCGTGTCATTAACTATCCATTTAAGTGGTTCCAACCAAGAGAAGGGCCCAATCCAGACACTATAAAACAGGACCCCAGACCATAAGCAGAGCCCTTTCGTTATGACAGTGAGGTCCTTCATAGTTCTGCAGTGAAGTATCTTGCTCTTACTCTGTAAAGCAAGAGTCCTTACTCAATAAACTTTGTTTCACACTTGCCTTGCTTTTGGTGTCTGGCCATTCTTCGGCCAAGAGCACACCAAGGACCAAAAACAGAACAGACTAAGACCCAACATTTACAGTGTGAGGGCACATAGGCACCCCACAATCCAATCCAATTGCCCAGCAAACAGAAATTCGCTATCAAATATGGAGAGAAGCCCTGCACTTGTCACATGGGAGCAACTCAAGGATACAGCTTCTTGTGGAATAGGCTTAAAAGCTCTCTAACCATATATTATATATATAATAGGGTGCTCAGCAGCCATTAAAATAGGCTTAATGTTAGGTAGACAGTTAGGATCTCGGGCTCTTCTTGGGACAAGGGTTCCCTGATTTGGTGCTGTTTTGAGCAATTGCTCCACCTGGGAAGAAAGATAAAGGTAGGCATTCTATTTTTGTGTTGCCCACCCTTAATCCTATCCCAAGCAACCTGTGAAGGAGGTTTTATCAACCTGGGAATTCCCCAGCCCAGGCATGATAGGATTTAGGAAAGTGACCTAGAGTAACCAAAGGGTAATTATGTCATTAGCTTGAATCTACATTATGGTTCACCTCCCTCCAGGTGGGCTTTCAGAGCGGGAGCTTTTATCCGCAGATGGAATTTTGAGGACACCCGTTGATCATTTGTTAACATCCCACACTTCCTGAAAGCCCTCCCCCAGACTGGGCTAATAAAAGGAAACAATCCAAGAATTGAGGGAGAAAGTGGGTCAGTCAGTCAGTTAGTGAGTCAGTTGGTCTTTCTCTCTAAACTTGTGGAGACAGACCCATTTTGTTCTACAATAAAGAGCTGCTCACGTGAAACTGCCTCCTGCCTGGGGTTACTCCGTGGTATTGGCCCTGCTGGTGATTTTTCCAAGATAATAGTCTGGACTTGACACTTTGGTGTATCTGATCATTCTTTGGCCACAAACACACCAAGAACCGAGGGCAGATTACACCCTGACATTATGAGAGCAAAAGCACAAGAAACTACTTACGTTATATTTAAAATTCAAACCTTAGATATACAGTCATTACGTGAAGACATGATACACAAGGAGAAAAAACTGCAGCAAATTACACTAAAGTGTTTATGACTACAACTGGCATCTCTTCAAATTGGGCAATTTTTAATTCTTTCTGTTTTCCATAGGCCAAATATTCTTTAAAGATCTTGAACTGCCCATATATTTCTTAATTTTTGGCTACCTCAATGCAGAAAAGATAATATGTGAACAGTAGTTTATGGTCCGGTGCAAAAGGGAACACGAGCAGGTGCGAGCGCAGAGTTCCTGTAGAGCGCCAGCCAGAAGTGCCCACACGGACCCCCGTTTGTGCTGTTCAGTCTGTTACATCCCAGTTCTGTCACTTGTTTGGCTTGGCAGTCTAACTTTGGGCAATGCACCTAATCTCTTTAAACCTCAGTTTCCTCAACTGTAAAAGGTGGATGTTAACAGAACCTTCCTGGCAAGAACGCTGTGCAGATTGAGAGAAAGAATGCGTACAAAACCTCAGTCTGCTGCTTGACAGACAGTAGGAGCCAACAATGTTAGTTACTGTGACGGTGGTGATAGAGACGGTTAATATTAGAGTTGGGTTCTTTTATCACCATTGTTATCATTATGATGATCAATCACTATGATTATTACGTTCCCAACACTGTATTTAACACTGTTACTAACAAGAAGTTTCTTTGCTTTGGAAGATGACCCAATGATCTCTATGTTTCGTTGCTGGCCTGTCTCGCCTCTGATCTTCATATTTTTGGGGTTTATTAATAGCAGACTCTTAAGCTGAAGTAATGGCTTACATACCACCCAATATGCCTCGGGGGAAAAGAGTGATGATAATATACAGATTCCTACTTGCTTTCTTGGGCCTAATTAGGGTAGTACAATGTCATCCATTTAAAAAGGCAAAGAGTAAGGCATCTTGGTAGATAGTATACAGAATTCTGCTTTGTACTTGAAACATAAAATTATCCTTAACAAACAGGGTGCTAATAATTCAATCTGCTCTTTACACAAGAAACAGGAATATAAACATAGCCCTGGCCCTATAAGCTCCTAATCTCAGCCAATTTCCTTTGGATGTTTCCTCCTCTATTCCACCCTTCAGATGCAAAGTGGGAGGTCTGTTTGCAAGGCAGAGGCCCCTGGGCTGGAAGGTGACAGCCCTGATAGCCAGGAAGAAGTCTACTCAGCAGACCAGGATCAGCTCCTGAAGCCTTACAAAGGCATTCCTTGGCATTTGCAGCCTAACCTCAGAAAACCAGACCTCTGAACTGATTCCTCACCTGGAAAATTGGAGACAGGTCAAAAGTCTAACCTGGTGGGCCTGGGCATTAAGCACCACACCTACAGCCAAAAGGCAAAATGAATGAAGTAAAAAGCAGTTAGCAATAAAACACACAACTTAAATTTGCCCACACCTCTGCTGTTGGCTCTTTTTTGGGGGAACACTCTCATCCTGTTTTGGATCAGTAAATATTTTCTAAGCTTTAACATTTAAATGTCCTATAATTACAAATGCTCAATAATTAGTGCACACACACACAAAGTGTATTCAGCAGTGTATTTCATTTAATACAGACACTTTTGAAAATTTCTCCCAATCCTCACATATCCCCATCCATCCCTAAGAAGGTTACTCTGAGTAGGTTCTATTTTAATTGAAATAGTATCTTCTATGGTAAGCAGAGATGTCTTTGATCCCATAACTATTCCCTGGGCATGGAGACTCTCCCCTTGGGTTCACCAGAAATGTAACTTAAGCCCTAACCAGGCTTCCAAATCCCAGGACCACAGTAAGCAGTGAGGGGTTCGGATGGGATGCAAAACCTGGCAAGCTGTGGAGGAGATGGGAAACAGACAGAGTCCCAAGATGTTCGGGAGTCCACAGGGGTCTTCAACAACCTAACCCAGAGAGCCCAGATGAAAAGCCGAGGCACGTTCATAACAGCTGCAATTCTTACCTTGAGAAAGAGAATGTGGTTGTCGGGCTCCTCTCTGGAACAGTGAAGAGGTTTGTACTCAAAGTAACTGGCCTACCAAAGATAAAAAAGATAAGGCAAGAGCCACTGCTGCTGCTGAGTTACTGAACAACTGGAACGTTTTCTAACGAAAGGCAGGCTTCCGGATGTTTGGAGACGTTTCAGAATGGAATAGCAATAGAATCAACTGAACAGTATCAAATGCATGAAATCCCTGGAATCAAGTCAAGGTGGGGCCGTTAATGTTACCGAGAGTGTGAGCTAGCGTTTTATTAACACACACCTGGGCCCCGTCTAATTGGAAATGGTAATGCTTGGTGAAATCATACACCTCATCACACCCCTCCACAAAAATGTCTGTTTACCAAAGAGTTGGCAGAACTCTCCGTAACACTGACATACGTCAGGGTGTCTGGCAGGCCACGGCGTTCACACATTCGCACATTCGACGCATCCACAATGAAGACTCTGTGCCGTTTAACCAGGCCTGGTTTGGAAGACAGCCCTGCCAGCTGATGAAATAATGACAATGTGAGACTTGAACCCAGATGAGGAGGTGGGAGGGAATTGGACTCTTTCCCTACATGCGCTTAAATAAGCAAATATAAAAGACAATATGCCCACTTCTAAGAAAAATCTGTTATATATTTATCCCTATCTGTGATGGTTAGTTTTATGTGTCAACTTGGCTAGGCTACGGTGCCCAGTTGTTTGCTCAAACTTCAGTCCAGATGCTGCTGTGAAGGTGTTTTTTGATGTGATTAACATTTAAATTAAAGATTTTGAGTAAAGCAGATTGCCTTTCATTATGTGGGTAGGCCTCATTCAATCAGAGAGGCTTTAAGAGAAAAGATTGAGGTTCCCCCCCAAAAGGAGTTCTTTCTCCAGACTACCTTTGGACTCAAGATTGCAACAACACTTCCCTGGGTCTCCAGCCTGCCAGCCTGCTCTGCAAATGTCTCACTTGCCAGGCCCCACGTTCTTACGAGACAATTCCTTAAAATAAATCTTTGTCTCTCTCTATATATATAGAAAGAGATATTATAGATACATACATACACATATATGTATATTATATATACACATACATATACATATACATACATCCTCTATGGTTAGGGTTCTCTGAAGAACTCTAACTACTACACCATCTAATTTCAAAAAAGGATGAGTTAACTTACAAAACATGTATACTATGTAAAGGAGACAACATAAAAAAGAGGCTAGAAGAACACATACAAAGTGAGTGCACAGAAATGTATGTTGTAGGGTACTAAATTATTACTTGATATGGTTCATAAATGAGGCTCTGAGCTTCCGAATGGCCAAAGCAAAGAGGAAAATAAACACAATATAATCACGTTGAACCTAATATACAATACAGTATACATATCTCCCCAGAGTGTTAGCCACTTCTGGTCATTGTAAAATTTTTCCCAAGGTGTTAACCCTCCCTTCCTCCTGTAAATTCTTAAAGGATCCTTTATCATCTGCATTTGTGGGTGAAGAGGGAGGAAGTAATTAATTAACAATGTCTCTAAGTATACACAGTAGGGAGTGTCCTATAATGCTTCTTACTGATCCCTCCATGTGAAATGTGACGCCAAAGCACAAGTCACTGATGTGACCTGGCAAGGCCAAAAGGAAGAAAAAAAGAAATAGCCCAATCACATAACGATCTGATCATCTGGCTTGATCCAGGGATAAAAATTAGAATTTCTGGGAGAATTAATGAACTCCATATCCTTTGAGATATTTCCCATAAATATTATTATTTCTCACAATAAAAAGCTGAATGGGAATTGGATTACGATTGTCTGAGACTATAGTCCTGGCAACAGCCTGGAGTAAACTTTTTTTTCTATTGCTGATTGGGGCAGATGCACGGAAAAATTGCCCTTAGGCAGGTTTCTAAGCGTAGGTAATAAATGTCTAAGGAATAAAAAATGTTTATTTTTTAATATTTTTTGCATATGCGTAAGTCTCATATATCCTTCCTGCGTTGACATCAAATTTTAAAACTTTTTTTATTAGTGTAAAATATACACAATAAAAAATTTACCATTTTAACCACTTTAAAGTATGCAATTCATGTGGCATTGACTATATTCACAGTGTTGTATAACCATCATCATTATCCATTTCCAGAACTTTTTAGTCATCCCAAACAGAAACTCTGTACCCATTAAACAATAACTCCCCACTTCCCCCTCCCCCAGCCCCTGGTGACCTCTATTCTCCCTTCTGTCTCCTTGAGTTTGCCTATTCTCATATAAGTGGACTCGCACAGCATTTGTCCTTCTTATATCTGGCTTATTTTACTTAACACAATGTTTTCAAGATTCATCCATATTGTAGCATATATCAGAACTTCATTCCTTTTTATGGCTGAATAATACCCTATTGTAAGTATATACTACTTTTTGTTTATTGTGGAGTCAACTTTTTTTATATAATTAATTCACCAATTATTGAGCATCTACAATGAGAAAAGTCTTGATTTTTAAAATATTGGCTATATTCTAAGAACAGTACATAAGAAGCAGAAGAGCTATTCCACAAGGAAGAAATTAATTATACAAATTCTAGTTTCAGAATCAGTAGTAGCAGCAAAAAAACAAAAGTCTGTTAAACAGTTTTTCTTCCCTAAGGGTTTGGTAAAACCCCTCATCTTAATTAATGGTCTTCATATTTAAAGCTGAAGTGAGATTAGAATATCCCCCACCATGTGTAACTCTTAATATTACGGTGCCTAAAGCTTAGAATGTGTCATTCTTGACCCCTGACCCAGCAATAATGAGCTTCTATCAAAACAGCTGATGTCAAGAAGCAGACACTGCAGTACCATGAAGCACTGGTTTCTCTCCCTGCAGACAAAACACCCTGACAAAATCCACTAGAAAGGCATATCTCCCCCTAAGCTGCTTGCTGTCCAGAAGCTTTTCATTTCTAGGGCATATAAAAAAGGTAACCAGCCTTCTGTGTGGACACGTGGGTCCTCAGAGAAACACAGGTCCCTGGCAAGAAAATTTATTAGTTGAAATAAAAAGAGACGCTCTACTCTACTCTGGTTTTCGCCTTCAAAGTGTATAGAAGAGCTGATGGCATGAAGAGGGGATGTCACCGCACACCTGAATGCACAAAAGTGGCCCAGTATGGCACCAACAGACGTCCACAGGAAGTTGACAAAAAACAAGCATTTTTGCACTCTAGCAGCAAGCTGTGAGCAGAATCAATAGCCATCAAGGATCCAGGCCGCTCTGTTCAGCACAGACTCCTCAGCCGGGAGGATGCGCTGTCACCCCAGGTCGTTAGCACTCAGCTGAGCTGAAGTTCGCTTACTACGTTGTGTTCTGTTAGCTGGAAACATGTCACTCAAACGACAAAAGCTGTTTTGGAAAATTATATAGAGAATTAAGTCTCGAGTTCCTCCTGCATGTTTTTATCTAGAACAAGAGGGTTTTTTTTAGATAAAGACAAAATGAATACTATTAAGACTGCTCTTTTTAGCATAGAGGTACGCAATCCATTACCTCTAAAACAGGAGACATTCCCACAGGTTGTAGAAACCAGTCCTGGACAGGCTGAAACTAGGAGTTAATACAAAGAATCCCAAGGTACCCTGATCAGGAACCCTCAGAATGAGAAGGAACTCAGTTCTCTGTCCCAAGTCATTATAGAACCCCTGATGGTCTCGGGGCATCAGTAATACACATTCTGGAGGTAGATGAGACGCACAACTTGAGCACTAGAATTTTAATTGTGACAATCATTTTAACCCTCCAAGCTGTAATTAAGTTCATCACGCCTTTCTAAGGCATAACCCTACCCCATCCCCCCAAAAAATGTTCCATTGGCCTGAAGCCATCCTCAAGGATAAGAACCCCAACTAGGCAATCAGGGTTCATCAGTTATAAACTTGAACTTGGTAGACTGCCAATTCCCTCCTGTTCTGGGTTGAATTGTGTCCCCAGCCCCCAAATTCATATGGTGAAGTCCTAATCCCCAGTACCTCAGAATGTGGCTTTATTTGCAGACAGGGTCTTTAAAGAGGCAATTAAGTTAAAATGAGGTCATATGGGTGGGCCCTAATCCAATACTACCGGTGACCTTATGGGAGGAAATTAGGACACAGACATGTACAGACAGAAGACATGTGAAGATACAGGGCGGGGACAGCCATCGACAGACAAGGAGAAAGGGCTCCAAAGGAACCAGGACCCAACCCTGCTGACACCTTGATTTCAGACTTCCAACCTCCACAGCTGTGAGAAAGTAAATTTCTGTTGTTGAAGCCATCCCATCTGCGGTACTCTGTTGTGGCAGCCTGAAGCTAAGATACCTCCTCTTTCTCCTCTGATTGCCAGAACTGCCAGGGAAGACTCTGGAAAGGTTGCTGGGACACTCGACCTCCTGTCCCCTTCTCAAAGACCTCACTATCACTCACTTCCTTATGTCTAAATCCAAAGAAAGTGACAAATAGTGAAAGACAGGAATTGATAGTAGGAGAATGTACTTTGTTGTTTTTATGAATGCATTCTTTTTGATTCTAACTAATGCCATTCACTTCTGTAACCGTGCTTGCTTTTAGTTGTTTGTTAAATGTAGGAGTAAGAGCAGGAGTAACTCCATGACAGGTTGTCCCTCAGCATAATGTCCAGTGCCGGGAGTGTGAAGTAGAGATACCAGGAATAATCGCAAAAACCACAAACAGGAGAGAGCCAATCAGAAGAAAACATACCACCAGCTCACCATGTCAGGGCATTGCAGCTGTTCTCGGTCAGCTCTGCAGCTGTTGTTGACCAGCATTCTTGGTCAACTGGCGCCAGCACAAAAATTGAAAATCCTGGGGCTTGGAGCCAACAATCAGGAGTCAAAGCAATCCACCACTTTCAAAGACACCAATGGACTAAGAGGGGAGAGGGATGGTGTGCCCAGCGTGTCGTTTGCCACAGGTGTGTCGTTTGCAAAAGAAAGTATAAAAGCTTCACTTTTACCCAAGGGCGGGGTCCTGGGTCATAGGGAGGCCACTGCGTTGGTGCTCTGGGACTTGGACCCTAGCTCGAGCTAGCCAATAAACTTTTTTGCCTTTTGTAGCCTCGGGACTCTGCCTCTCTGTTCCTGGGGCCGAGAGGAACCGGCTCTAACAATAGGAACATCTCACAAATGTGCCAAAGACCCCAACTCTGAAACAGGGGAGCACTGCCTGCTCCAAGCCCTCTGACCTCCATTATGGGATCTCTCTCTGCCTCCCAAAATTCTCTATGCTAAACAGAGGTTGTCCTGCAAACAGCATTTTTGGGATGCTGTTTCCAGAAATTGCATCTTCATTTCTCTTGCCTTGTTACTCAGGGCTGGCTCAGATGCCTTAACCGACCTCAGTTTCCCTTCTTCTTAAAAAGAAGAGGAGGAGTAGGGGGACAAAGGGCCTTGCACATTACAGGAGCCAACCCAGAGCAAGAGATTAGCAGGGACAAAAGGACTCAAGACTTGATTGACAAGTAATTACTTTTTCCTTCACTGAAAGGTTCATACAGGAGAGTTGATTAATGTCCTTTGTTTTTGCTGGGAGCCATGAACACTGTAATCTAATTTCTATACTCTCCATAGACAATGCTTGGCCTGTAGCATAGGTGGGCATCAGGTCTGACTCCCAATCCTATGGCTCAAAGGGGGTTGCAGTGTATTCAGAGGGGGACCATAACCAGATGGACTGTTGGGAGCCAAGTCACAGGTGACAGTGACAGAACGAGGGATCATCTAGCCTGTCCTCGTGTCCCAGGTCCACAAGCTTCTTAACTTCCTGATCTTGCTCACCAGCCTCCTAACACAGCCCATGCAAGCTTGAAACGGCTTGCACAGAAGAATACACAAATGAATATGAAATCACCTTTGTTATCAGTAATGTCCTCGAGCACTCCTGGGGTCAGCACTTGAGGCCCCTTGGTCCTCTCCAGGCTGCAGTGACACTGAGAGTTCTCCTCCAGGGCACATTCCAGCCTCAGGGGACTGCTGACACCTGTCAAGTCCCAGCAGTGGAAGAAAAAGGAGAGGAGACTGAAGCAATTAGCCAGGTGAACAGGGAACGTGTCCAACCATTCAGATGAGACAGTCCTTGAATATATTCAGTTCTCGTTACCACAGGGTGACTGTGCGTCCCCCACCCTTGCAGCTTCTGCAGGCTGCAGAGCATTTTCCTAGCATGAGAGTGAGAAAAAAAAGGTGATTTCTCAGCCTACATATTCCAGGGCTCTGCAATGAAATCAGCACGGATCATACCTCAAGCCACGGGGTAAGTGGACTTTAAGGGATCAAAGGACACACCCTTAATCTCAAGTGACTTTGTCACAGAATCTCCAACTCGATGAATTTTTTTAAAAATTCAAGTATCCCATTTATTTTAAAAAATCAGCTAAGCTTCCTTATCCAGTTCCATACTCCTTACACTTCTTACCAATTGATTATGTATTAGCTTTGCTATCAGTTTTGCTTCAGTTACTGGAAAGCGAGCATCTCGAGGGTCCATATGGAATCTCATCATCTCGGCTCTCTCCCAGTGCCTGGCACAGCATTGGACACAAAATAGAAACTCAGTAAATGCTCAGTTACTGACTCCTTCTTGCTTTTGAAATAGTTTTCCCTGCAGGAAAGAAAATCTACTCTACCTGCCTTGTTTTTTGATCACCACCACTGCCCTACTCTCCCCACCCTGCCTCATCACCAAACTAACATCAGCAACAGGATCTCCACAACGAATGTCTGTCTTTCAGCGGATCCTATAAAATAACCAAGTGAAAGCTGGGGCTGGTTGGCAAATTCTTATCATCTATTTTTAAATCTGGACATATCTAAATTAGTTTCCTAGGGCTACTGTAACAAATTATCAAAAATTTGGTGGTTTAAAACAACAGAAATTTATTCTCTTGCAGTTCTGCAAGCCAGAAGTTCATAAGCAAGGTGTTGGTAAGATTGGCTCACGCTATGCGGGGCAATCTGTTCCAGGCCCCCCTCCCAGTTTCTGGTGTTGCTAACAGTTGCTGACATTTCTTGGCTTGTAACCATGTAACTCCAACCTCTGCCTCGTGTTCACAGGCCCTGATCCTGCATCTCGCCAAATCTTTCTCTCCTTTCTCTTATAAGGGCACCAGTCATTGGATCTAGGGCCATACTAAATCCAGGATTAGCTCATCCTGAGATCCTTAACTACATCTGCAAAGGTACCAGATGTAGGTACCAGATGCCCTCGAGCACTCCTGGGGTCAGCACTTGAGGCCCCTTGGTCCTCTCCAGGCTGCAGTGACACTGAGAGTTCTCCTCAGGGATTGGAACTTGGATATATCTTTTGGGGGGGATACCATTCAATCCACTACAGTATACAAAACCAGAACACACCATCTTCACCACAAAATTCCATCCTCTTCCCAACTCTCTTTTTCATAGTATTAGAATGACCATCCTCCTAGTCAAGACCCAGGCTGACCTCCCGAGTCGTCCTCAAGGGCTTTCATCCTGTCACTGCCCAGTTCCAATCAGCTCCATAGTGCACAGCGATGACACGCAGCTGAATCCACTGGGTTCCACAACACTGCTCACGCCTGAGCTCTCTCTGCTGTGCCTGCTGCCACGTCATCCTGGCCCCAGCTTGGATCACCTGTGTTGGACCAGGTCATGACTTCTTCTTAACTGCTCGCCCAGCTTCCTTTACCAATCGCATCACAGGCTGCTCAGAAAGAGCCTGATCCTGCCATGACACTGTCTAAAAATGTTCAGTGGCATCGGAGCAAATAAAACCCAGTCGCTTTGTAGCCGAGCATCCAGGTCCACTAGAATGAGGCCGAAACACCTCTTCCAAGCTTACTTTTCAGTGCCCTCCTCCATTTGGTCCAGATTCTGGTCAAAGTAGATTATTAACTGTCCTTACCTAGATCCTCACAACCTCCTAAGTCGTTGAAGACCCTCTGCCTGGGATTTATTCATTAAGTTAAGAATCCCCTATCTTGACCTATGTCTCCTTGGTAATGTCTTACACAGAAAGGCCCAACTCAAATGACAACTCATCCTAAGTCCTTGTCCACTGTCACTGACCACACTGGATTCCTGCTTCACTGACCACGTTGGATTCCTTCTTTTAAAATGTAACAGCATGCCAGGCAGATAAGGGATTCTTGTTGTCTCCTCCCGTAGGGGACCTGATGCTCCCTTAGAGCACTCGCCACAAGCCTCATGACAGAACGATGGACCAGTGCTTTCCTCCTGATGACCCCCACGACCTAGCACAAGGGCTTTGCATGTGACATGTGCTCATAAATATTTGATCAATAAAGGTCTAGAGAGTAAGTGAATAACATCATCCTTGCCTGCAAACAGCTTACATTTGGGGATGGGGGAGGATGAGAGAAGCACAAAGGTAAATAACAATGACCCAATTCACACTATTGTTAGTATCATAAAAGAAATATAAATGAAATTCTGCGGGAAGCACAGAAATGGGAGCTTATGAAAACAGGGAAGTTTTATGGAGAAGGTGGAACTTAAGATAGATCTTGAAGGATAAACAATATTTTGATGAGCAAATGTTGGGGAGTCAGAGAAAAGCATTAAATATCAAAGAAACAGCATCAGAAGAGACACAGAATGGTGAGTGACAGAAGGTAAGGCTACAAAGTTAGGCCAGCATCTGGACAGCTGTGATGAGGAATTTGAAACTGTGTCTGCAGAAGATGGGAGCGTGAAGGCTTTGGGACAGAGGGAGATGTGGCCACATCTGTGTTTTCAGATGATCACTCACATGGCATGACAGGACGCAAATCAGGATGTGCATCAGAATCATCCAGAGAGTTTTAAAATTACTTAATATACATAGAAAAGTATGAACAACAATATATTCTTTCTCTATCCGTTACAAAACCATGTTGATGTTTTGCCATTTTTTACTTTAGAATTTTAAGAGAAATAAACCATACCTCTACTTGAGTTCCCTTTTTTCCCATCCTCAGATATAAACACTTTCATTTGGTGATTATGCTTCTAGTCCATATTTATATGGAAAGGGAGACAGAAAGAAAAATAATGTATCTATCCATACATAAACTCCATAGCATTCCTTTTTTTTAGATCTTCATTAATACAAGATGATATACAGCAGTGGTTCCCAACCTTTTTGGCACCAGGGACCGGCTTCATGGAAGACAATTTTTCAACAGACTGGGGTTGGGGGGATGGTTTTGGGATGATTCAAGCACATTACATTTATTGTACACTTTATGTCTGTTATTGTTATATTGTAATATATAATGAAATAATTATACAACTCACCATAACGCAGAATCAGTGGGAGCCCTGAGCTTGTTTTCCTGCAACTAGACAGTCCCATCTAGGGGCGATGGGAGACAGTGACTGATCTGACAGGAGGCGGGGCTCAGGAGGTGACACGAGTGATGGGGAGCGGCCGTAACTACAGACGAAGCTTCGCTCTCCCGCCTGCCTGCCGCTTGCCTCCTGCTGGGCAGCCCAGTTCATAACCGGTATCAGTCCTCAGCCCGGGGTTGGGGACCACAGATACACACAGCATTGCCTTTTGTGTTAAAATTGTATAAAAGACTCATTTAGTGAGCATTGTTTTAAATTTGCTTTTTTCAAAATTCAGATTCCTGTATCCCCTTCAGATTTAATTAATTAAGTCACTGGATAGATGTGTCTAGAAATATGCCATTTTTAAAAATCCCAGTTCATTTTGATGTCACTAGATTTGCATTTGGGAGTCACTGGTATAGAAGATGAACAGGAGAGAAGAGAGAGCAGAGGTGGGAAGCACAGTAAGAATGTTTTGAAACGATACAAGCAAGAGGTGATGAGGTCCTGAGCAAGGGCAGCGATGAGGGAAACAAAAGGTGGGGACAGGCTCTGAGACACAGTGAGGAAAAAAGCAACAGGACTTGGTAAATAATTAGATTCTGGGGCGAGAACAAGCTGCAGTTCAGAAATGGCCCTACAGATTATAACTTGAAAGAACTGGAGGACATTGACCCCATTAACATAAAAATGTAGAGCACAGGAGGAAGAACAGGTCGTGGGAGATAAAACTGAGTAGGTTTTAGATGGGTGAATTTGAGGTTTCAGCAGGACCTTTGTGTGAACATCTCCAACAGGCATTCGTGAGAACCAGACTGGATCAAGAAAGAAGAGCAGCGTTCTCGCTGCAGAGCCAGGATTCCCCACTTATAGGGAACAGCTGTACACATGGACATGGACATGTTTGTTCCAGAAAAGAGACACTGGAGCACAAGGCAGGTCCTTGAGGCTGCATATATTAATATTTGGGGAAGAGCAGACAAAGCAGCACCCATGAGCAGATGAAACAAGCTCATGGAACTGAGGCATGGCCAGAGGTCAAGGGCAGCTGGGAGTAGGAAGGACCAAGGTCAAGAATCCACAGTGACAAGTGTGATGTAGAAGAGGAAGACCAAGACAGGTCGTTAACCTGGAGAATCAGTGACCTTTCAAAGAGCAGTAGCAACATTGGGGGGAAGAGTCAGAATGTGACATGGGTTAAAAAAAACCACTGGAAACAGCAATGTGAAGTTACTCTTCAGTGCTGAAAGAAAGGAGAGGGCAAAAAGAATGGTTGAAGGATAATTATTTTCAGGTTTCGAAGTGGAACCTGAATATGTTTGTAGGATGTGAGGAAGGAACCAGTGGTAGGGAAACTATGAAAAGATGAGAAAATAAAAACAGATGAATTAAGGTCTTGGGAGAATCTGATCGGGAAACAGAAAGACCCCTATTACAAATGGCAGACCAGTCACATAGGCTCTCGTCCTTCCCTTCCCAAATCCTCACTGAAAAGAATGTCGGGTAATGCCCTTAAATTTTTCTTACTAAGATAAAGAGAACAAGAAGTAAATAATTGCAGAGCACTTTGGAAAATAGAAAGCAGAAGGACAAATGGTAACTAACTCAGCTTATGATAGTCATTGCCCTGCCGACAGCTGGCGAAAGAGGAACCTGGAACAAGCCAGCTAACTCGTTCTACACAATCTCTGAGCTGTTGGCACCTGAGGACACCGGGTGGCAAGAAGGCAGGGGTGAACCTTAGGCTGAAAACAGGTGATTTTTTAAAAAAGTAGACAGAGCAATTTAGACCTCCAGAGTACCTCCGCGGCCTTACAAAGCCAGGCACTGATCCTACAGAAGACTAGGACTTCATCCCTTGGAAAAATCTAACTAGAGGGTTCCCAGGACTCAAAATCATCAGGCAAATTGGAGCAGTGGGATGAAGTGGGAGACTGAGAACTGGGGAATCAAGTGACAGTCTGCATATTGACCCCCTGCTCCCAAATGCAGCGTCTAGCCATAGAACCACATGCCTTCTTCCTGCGTTCCCCCGGCACACCTGCCTCCCTCCTCCCTCCCCAGGAGTTTGGACCATTCTCTGGAGAAACCAGAGGGCCCCAGAGGAACACCATCCATCACCTGCAGGAGAGCCCCACACACTGGAACTGAGCTTTCAGCTAAAGACAGTCAAGGACCACCAGACATTGGAGGAAAACCTCCCACTTGCAAAAGTGGGGCCAAAACAAAGACTATGCAGAACTCAGAGGCAACAAGGAATATGAAAACTATACACACACACACACACACACACACACACACACACACAGAGGCAGGAATATATATGTGTGTGTGTATATATATATTTCTCAGAAAGACAAAAATGTCAGCCAGTTCTTATTTTATAGATGCAATATTTTTTTTGTAAAAGGAACAATGAGAATAGGGTAGGATTCTTAAGGAGAAATATAAATAAGTTAGTAGAAATTTTTTGAAATCAGGAGAAGGGTTGAAGATGAAGTCAAAGAAATCTTTCAGAAAGTAGAAAAATTTGTGAAGAGAAATGATAAGAGGTACAGAAGATCAGTATGAGTCAAACAACTAAAGTTCTAGAAACAACCAGAGGGAAGAAAAACATAAGGAAAGAAATAATCAACTAAATTCTTTTAAAATTTCCACAGTAAAATACATGAGTCTTCAGGTTGAAAGGGCTCAGAGAAATCTCAACAAAATGAATGAAAAAATATGCACATCATTGTGAAATTTCAGAACCTGAGAAAAAGAAAAGATTTTTTAATGTTTCTAGAGAGGAGAAAATAAAAAGATCACAAATAAAAGATCAGCAGTCAAAATGACACAAATACGGAAAAGTATGGAAAATGCCTGAAAAATCCTAGAGGAAAACTATTTCAATCTTTATTCTACTCTCATACTTGAGACATAATTTGGCACAGAATTAAAGATATTTTTGGATATGCAAGGGCTCAGGAACTTGGCTTCCTAGTAAGAGATGCTTAGAAAGAAATTACAGGATGTGCCCCAGCAAAACAAAAGAGTAAGCAAAGGAAGAGGATGATAAAGCATTCTGAAAACAATAGTCCCAGCAAAGAACCACCACAAAGGGAAATACCAATACAACAGCTTCACAGCAAGCACAGAGAACAACCAGTGCACATTAAAGCAAGAGGACTGAGGGCTCCAGGCTGCTTACAGCAATTATTTTCACATAATTTCAATCAATAATAACCTCCAAGTAACATGAGACGATACACAAGAAAGGGAGTATGTATTCACAGTACATCATCGGGTAGCAGTGACAACACTGCAGGATTATAATAATGTGAACAGTTACTATTAATTTAACTAGTCTTCTGGTATAACAAAAAGTCATAGATAACATCTAAACCTGGTGAGACAAGAAAAAGTGGTGTGTGCACATTATTTAGAAATGCAGAGATCAATACCCAAAGCAACAGAGAAGTATCTATGGAACAGTACTAGGGAGAGAAATCAAAAGGCCCTCATTATAAACCTGTTAGAGGCTGCATGAAGAAAAAGAAAAGGGAAGGATTGACTCATAGATACTTACTGAGGATCTAGTGATAGGAAGGAAAGTTCAAGATGTTTTCATATAATCAGGAGTAGGGGAGGTTATACGGGGTGTTGTAAAAGTCTCCATACATAGGAAAATGAGAAATTATAGCTAAATGTACCTTTATTTACAAAATATTCATTATAAAATTTTTCTTTTGCATGGAAACTTTTGGGACACCCTATATATCTGGAGAGTGAAACAAGTTGGGGGGTGAAAAAAGAACTTAATTGAAGAACCCACTTTACAATTGTGAACTAAAATAAAATCTTAAGGCTCTCCCATCCCACCTGACTGAATAGACCTCCTCCTGGCCAAGAGGATACCCTAAAACAGAGTTGCCAGCCAACAGAGGTAGGTCAGACATACCTCATCACACCTCCCACTCTTCTCGTACATATCCTTTGTAACTCATTGACAGGCCTACGGCTATGCAAGACAAACCTGCAGGTCCTCAATTTATACAACAAATATAAGTCTGGTAGCTTGTTTCTGATTAACAGACTTATCTTAAAACATTCTAAGCCTTTAGGTAAAAGCTTCTTTTTTCACCAATTAGAAGTCAAAGAATCTTTAAACCCATCTATAACCTGTAAGCCCCCTGCTTCAAGATGGCCCACCTTTTCAGGCCAAACCAATGTGTGCATTCCATGCATTGATTTACGACTTTACCTATAACCCCGGTCTCCCTGAAATGTATAAAACCAAATTGTAACCCAACCACAGCAAGTCCACTTGCTCAAGGGTTCTTGGGTGTGGCTCCGGATCAGGGTCCTCAAATTTGGCTCAGAATAAACTTCTTTAAATTATTTTATAGAGTTTGGCTTCTTTTCCATTGACACAGTGCATATAATACATTCTAGTTCCTTATATGGAAGTCTTCCCTGGCCTCTTAGAATATAAACTCCTCAAAGGCAGGTACTTCCTTTGCACCTCCTACAGGGATTTGCATTCAGCAGTGATTTAAAAAATGTAAACTGAATGAAAAAGCAACTAAGATGAACAGCGCCAGCCATTACGGTGCAGATGTAGCACACAGGCGGGTATGTGTGTGTGTGTGTGTGTGTGTGTGTGTGTGTGTGTGTGTAGGAGCTGAACTGAGTGCAAGAGAGACTAATTTATGTTCAATGAACTCAGAATGAGAAAAACAGCATTATCAAAATCACCCATAAAATTAATTCTTGGACGCGTTACTTTCTAGACGTTAGTTTTTTGGTTTTGCCTTTGTGTTTACCTATAAAATAAAGAAAACCATATATGAAGACACATAACTTTTCAAGTTCCTTCTAGATCTCTGGTCGTTCCTGCCTAACTCTGAACACCTGCAATGCTCTTCCTTGCCCCTCCCGCATCCATGTGCTACACACCCTTCAGGTTTCAGTTTCAACCACCTTCTCACAGGTCCTTCCATGCTCTTTTCCCCTCACATTCGTTGCCCTGGTCGTCTCTCACACAGTACTCTACTCTCTACAGCACTTATCACCATTTCTGATGATATATTTGGTTTGGCAATGTGGCCGCTGTTTGCTCAGGAAGACTGCAGGTTGTAGAGGTCAGCAGCACAGGTGTTTGTCCACCATCCCATAATCCTACTCCATGCAGGTTGGCCCAGCACTCTTTTTATACACGTTAGCCCTGGAATCAGCCTTCCTCAGCATTTCTTTAAATGAGAGGAAGCAAACTGGCAATCTGAAGGCTAAAATGGCCCGGAGAGGTTTTTAATTTGGTCAACGGTTTTTTTTTAATGGAAAAATTCAATAAATATCTATATTTCTAACTGCTCTTGAAAAATCAAAACAGCCGGCCATTTTGGACTCGTACGGTAACATCACATGTCTGGACACTACGGCGAGACAGAGAAAGAGGCAGGCCAAGAGTATGCGAGCCTGGACGTTCTTCTGAGGAGAGCGTTCAGAGCTATTACTGGATTTGCAAAAGGTTTATGACTCAAAAAGAGGTTGGGAGCCTTTCAACAGCCCCTCTTCCCCCCCTTAACATTTTATTGTCCTCAGAGTCTTCTGCCCTCTGCTCCTGCCACATCTATAGTTGGGCAAAGATCTGAATTTCACTCCTTTAATCTCTTTTCAGTGACTCCTTCAAGCCCTTGATCACGTTTTTATGACTCTTTTCTAAATGTCTCTGATTTGTCTGAATCCAACGGGGAAGTCCTGCATTTCTTTGCCCCAAGAAGACATAACACACCTTAGAATTACTAAGCAAGAGTTCCCCTAAAAGCTTTTAGAAGAAATATTCAAGATTTGACATGCTAATCCCATTTTCACAGGCAGCTGCTCCCCTCAGAAAGGAAGACACAGAGCGCTCCAGAGAACAGAGGCACTAGACTCTTGCATGTAGATATTCTCCTATTATTTCTTGTGTATTGGATTATAGGCCAGTGGGTCCAGAGAGATCTACTTCTGTAGCCATCTTGAAATATCCTGACAGCAAGAAGAATCGGAACCACTCACAGCACAGAACGTGTGACCACAACCATCTCTGCCTATAAACACACACACACACACACACACACACACACACTAGCTCGTGTGCATAAATTTGTAATCAGTCAAGCCTGCCCTATTCAATCCTGAAGCTTCCTGCAGTCACACGAAAGCATCACGCAATTTTCTCTGACTAGAGGTAATCATAATACATAAATAAATTCCTGTCAAATGAGAATTAATTTAAATTCCTTTCCAAGCTTTTCAAGAGGCAGAAAAGCCTGCCCTTCAGAGGTGCTTTCTCCTGGGTTAATGACTTGGATTATTCTGTTTATCACAAGCCAAAGGTGATTTGGTAGTTGGATTGATAATAGCTCTTTCTCAAATTGCTTCCCTATGGGGTTTCTGCCGTGTTTTTTGTTTTGTTTTGGATGTATAGAGTTTTTGGCCACACAACTGTCCCCAAACCTGGACACAGAGTAGGCACTGGGGCCGTGGGCACAGAAAGGCTCAAAGAGAACTTGAGCTAATGCTCTGGGGGACACACTGAGAACCTGGAATGATGCGTCTCCCACCCCGAGTCTCAGAACAGGGCTGTGTTGGGGGACCCCTTCCCCTGATTGTCACCAGCAATCCCACTGCAGGCAGGAGGCCTCAGGAGGGGCCTGGATTCTGGGTTCAATTCTAGAACTTTCCATGTGTGCACCTCAAGCTTCTTGCCCTACCTGCCAGTGTTGCTAGGGGAAAAAAAAAAGTACTATTTTAGAACAAGCTCTACAATATTTGGAAAATATTCCAGCAGATAAGGATGAGAGTCTTCTAACTCCACAGCTACCAGCCCCAAAGTCTCTAATGCCTATTGTTTGTTCCTACAGCGATTTTCCTGGAGTTGCTTTTCCTTCACACATCTTGGGGTTGTTAATATTTGGGGTTTCCCAAGCATGGCCCCAACATTCATAATTCAGGCAAGACTGTCTAAAGCCGAGAGAGTCTTCAATATCTCAGCGTCCTCTTGCCTGGGCCTTATTAAGTATCTCTAACCTGATTATAACGCTTCTCTATGTAAATGTCCTACAAAGATTCCCAACGCTCTTCAGAGAAAGGCGAATCCTTTCACACGGCCTGTCGTGGCCCAGCCCTGCTGCCCACCTCCTGCCATTCTCCCACGTGTTCTATCAGCTCCGGCCACACGGGCCTTCTTCTTTCTGAGGTTCACACTTGCCACGCTCCATCCTACCGCAGCGCCTTTGGTCACAGTGTCTCCAACCTAGAGGGCCCCTTCCTCCCTGTTTCTTGCTCTTCCCTCACACAGCCGTCCTGTCTCAGCTCCTGAGCCACACTGCCTGGAAAGCCTTCCCTGACCTCCCTCACCGTGTTTAACCCCATCTAATAAAGGCTCCCGTACGTAGTCTACTCTTCATTCTCCTGTGAGCACTTCACACAGCTGCAATTTTACACTTGCTCGTGTGCTTATGGGATTAACATCTGTCTCCCACCTTGGATTTCAAGCTCTGCGAGGGAAGGGACTATGACTGTTTTGGTCACTAACTGTATCACCACTGGCACAGAATAGAGGCTTAATAACTATCAGATGGATGCACAGAGGGAAGGATGAATACACAGTCCCAGCAGGACTGTCTTCTTTCCCTCCCGAGTCTGCACACCCTACCCTCTCACATTTTCACCTTTGGTCATCAGTTTCCTCTGCCCAGAAGTTCCTGGCCCCACATCGTGTCCAGTTCCTTCAGAGGGCTGCCTCCCCTACTACTAGAAACAGACCTTGTACACCGTCTCAGATTTCTTAAGGCAGTGCCTTTATTTCTCTTTCTTTTGATTGGCACCCCCACATTCACTGGGTCACCCCTCTACTTTTGGATTGACCAGAATACCACACCATGGAGCTTCCTGGCCAGTACCTGAGGGGCAGAGGATGCCAACTCAAAGTGAAATAGCATTAGCTCCTCATGGCACAAAGCTTTATCAATGTGGAAAGGGAGGTGGAGGGAGGCTGGCAGATAAGTCTACTCCCCTTTCTCTCTCCTATGGGTTGTTTCAGGCGTGGCCCCTCCTTGGGACCCTCTTGCAGAAGAGACAGATGTGGTTCTTCAGGCTTGCCAGAAGGTGTCGGTTAGCATGGTAAAACATCCCAACGCGTTGCACAGCATCTTCCCTTGTCCCACTTCTCTCTTCCCTCACCCTCACCATCCTGGGCTTGTATCTTCCAAATAAATTGCTAGCACCTTAATCTTTCCCTCAGACCCTGCTCTCTTGAGCATCCAGGCAGATATCCTCAGACATTGTGTATGTCCCCTAAAGAGAGCAACTGTACCCATAGCTCAAGCATGCAGTACAATACTTTGAGAGAATCTGCTCACGGAATGTCCAATGAATGAACAAAGCAACTGAAAATATGGCCTGGACTATCAGAAGGGAATTCATAATCTCACTGCTTAATCCTGTACTAGTCAGCAGCTGCCATCAGTGGTACTGATTTTAATTTTTGTGAAACTCATTTTAGAACTGTGTTTCTCAAATTTTTCAAATGATGGACCTCTTAAAGAATCTGATTAAAGCCATGAACCCCCTTCCCAGAAAAACGCACATATGCATCTGTTCACTTTCAGTGTAGGGAATTCTCAGAACCCCTGGAGCTTCATCCACAAATTTCATGTCAAGAAACCCTGCTTTAGAAAAGCAGACAAAGAAGAACACAATTAATGGACAATGACAAGTAGAGTGGCTGACATCACGTTTTATAAGGAACAGCTGAAAGAACAAATAAATGTTAAAAGAAAATAAAAATCAGGAATGCACAACATGAAAGTTGGTGTATTTAACGGCATATCAAGTGGAAGAGGATTAGATGTTTGCTCCTATAGTATCTCCCCTTCTGGGAGTGACTCTCTGATTGTCCCCATTAGACTTAGCTGTGCCTCCTCTTTGTTGAAATAGCCCCATGAGTATGCTGCAGTTCTAACCCTTAAAATATTAGTCCTTTATCTAAGGGGACAGATAGGAATAAGGGCTCCATTTTGGCCATAAATGCCAAAAACAAAGCAGTGACAGTAGACCCAACACCCAATCGTGTTTCTTCTCTGCTTTGTAAAATCATCCTTAGCTCAGGGGCCCTACAGAAACGGGTGGCAGGCTGGCTTTGGCCCTCAGGCAGAAGTCATAACTTATTTCTCCCTGGGTTCCCAGTTCTAACACAGTGACGGGCATACAGTCAAAGCTTAATCTCTGTGTGCTGATTAGAAGGATCCTCCACCAAGACTCCCTCATCACCCGGTTTGAACTGACCTCACCCCATCTTGCCGGGCCTGCTGACCACTCTTAGGCACCCAGTTATGCTGTGTGTTGTAGCTGTCCGCAGACTGCAGTGACCTAAAATGAGTGGCTTAGAAAAACCAGAGAATTCTTTCTTTGCCAATTTTCAGGTTGGTTTTTCAGCTTCTGATGTGAAAACATAAAATAACCACTCACTATGTATTTCCATAAGCTAGCCTTTTAAGAGTATTATCAAAAGTGGGGATGACGCCAAGAAATCTGTTAAATATTCTTGTGCAGCTGTTCGCATCTTAGCATTTAATTAGTTATAATTGCAATTTAAAAGACAATTAAACTCTGTGGGGGTTATTTACTGCATCTCCTGATGATTCTGTCTTTATGCGCCTCAAAAGAGACAACTGGAAAGCAAGATCTGGGTCCAGAACTGCTGAGATTGAAGAGACAAGTTATTGTCACTGATAGTCAATTTCCTTTGCCATTCTTTTGGGGTAAGGTCAGGGTGATTCTTTTTATGCATCATTTTGCAGTTTTAGAACACAAATTTCTAACTTTTGAAATAATATAGCCAAAACTTGTGGTATTAGACATGTAGTTTTCTTTTCACTCATATCCTCGGCACAGGGAGACGAAGAACTGCCATTTCTGAGGGTCCCTGCCCCCATCATAAACCCGTCAGCATGTATAGTCCTAAAGACAAGTTGGAACCAAAATTTACACACTGCCAGCCAAGAAGTTGGGATGCAAAAACAAAGGGGAATTAAAGTGTATTAATATTCTTGTCTTATACAATAGAAAGCTAACAATTAAGGTAAACTTTGCTGGGAAATAAATGGATTTATGAATATAAGAAAAAATTGGAGTCCATAAATGTAATGTGGTATCCTAGGTGGGACCCTGGCACAGATAAAGGACAGTAGGGAAAAACTAAGGAAATCTGAATAAACACCGACATTAGTTAATAATAATGTATCATTATTGGCTCATTAACTGTGACCAATGTACCACACTAATGTAAGATGTTAATAGCAGAAACTAGATGCAAGGTATGTAGGAACTCTCTGTACTATCTTTTCAACTTTTCCATACATCTATAACTATTCTAAAGTAAAAGGTTTATTAATTTTTAAAAATAAGGATAGTCCCTAAAGAATATAATTAAGATATGTAGCTTATAAAAGAGGTGGAGAAGAAAAAAGTAGATTAAAAAATATTTAATTAGTCCAAAAGAAGGCAGAAAGCCAGGCACAGGATCGCTTGAGTCTAGGAGGCCACCCTGGGCAACATAGCAAGACCATGCCTCTAAAAAAAAGACATTCTAATTCAACTGGTCTTGGGTGAACATGGCCAGAATACCAGCATTTTTTAAAAAGCTGACCAGAAGTTTCTAATATACAGCAGGGTTGCACAGACAGGAGCCACTAAGGTGAGCTATAGCAGACAGAGTCTGGATGTTAAGGTATCAGTTAATTGTGACAGCACAGTACAGATGTGAGAATTCCAGATCAGTTCCATTGTCTCTCCCTCCAGCAGTAATTAACTCACTGTGCAGACAAGAATGGAGTTACGGGGCTGCAGACCAAGGAATGCCAAAGATCGCCAGCAAACCACCAGATGCTAGAAAGAGGCAGAGAGAGATTTCTCTACATGTTTTAGAGGAAGCATAGCCCTGTCAAAACCTTGATTTCAGACTTTTAGCCTCCAGAACCATGAGAGGATAAATTTCTGTTGTTCTGAGCCACCCAGCTTGTGTTACTGTTACAGCTGCCCTAGGAAACCAATGCCGCTTCCAATTAGGTATGGGATGGGGGAGGACAAACGAAAACTTGATAATCTAACAGAAGGCAGGAAATTTTTGTCATTGCAAAAAAAAAAAAAAAGAAAGAAAAGAAAAAAAGAAAGATTTTATTAATATATAACAAATAAAAAAAACATGGCAGAAATAAATTCAAATATATCAGTAATTCAGAAGCTATGGACATATTAAATTAACTTAGCAGACAAAATGCTGAATGGGTTACAAATATGATTCATTGAGACATGATTTTCAAATGACACTTCTAAAACAGAATAAAATGATACAAGGTACATAAAGAATAAAGTAAATGAAAAAGATACACCAAACGGTAACTTAAAAAAAAAAAAAAAAGCTAGTGTAGCAATGCTAATAACAGAGACAAAAAGTAACAATTCATGCTCACAATATACCAACAAGAAATAACTTCAATGTCCCTAAAAAACACAGCCTACAAAACTATAAAAGGAAAACAGACAACTATAAGGACAAACAGAAAAATGCGCAATCAGAATGGGAGATGTTCTCTTCGGAGAGAAGTGGTTTGAGAAAAGACGTAGGTAAGAATGAGTAGGGCAACGATGTGAATAACTTGACCAGCAAGATTAATCTAAAAATATACATAAAACCCTACTCCCTATGAACAGAATTCATATTTTTTTAAAGCACACAAGAATATTTATAAAATTGACCATGTACTAGGTTTTCAAGGATTTCGAAGAACCAGTGGTCACATATGCAACATTCCTTGACCAAAATACAATATCGTTTATCTCTAAATTCAACTTCTCTCAGAGAGAAATGCAAATTAAACTACAATGAAATAGCGTTTTTCAATTACCTTGCAAATACAAAATAATAGTAACACACTGTGTTGGTGAGGATGTAAGAAAATTGGACTCTTGGCTATGGAGAGGGTAAATTGATAGAATATCAAAATTTAAAACATATATTTCCCCTTTGTTTTCAATCCATTTCTAGGAATTTTTCCTGTGGATACATTTAACAAATGTACAAAAATAAGAATGCACAAAGATATTCATCACAGTGTTGATTGTTATAGCAAAAAATACAATTAATATCGATCAATGTGGGAATGATTAAATTGTGGTCTTCTCACATAGTTGGATATTAACAACAATGATGCAACTCCATGTTTACATCATGGAAGAGCTCCAAGATCTGCGAGATGCAGAACAATGTGTATAGTCATAATCCTAATTTTTATAAGGAGATGGGTATCTGCATTCCAGAAATATACCCAAGAATCTGCTAACAGTAGTTGCTTCCAGAAAGAAGTATTGGGAGACAGGCAAGACCTACTTTCACAAAATATCTTTTTGCAATATTTGTACTTTTACCATGTTCACGTATTACTATTCAAATAATCAATAGGCAAAAGCTCTTAATCATTTTATTTGTTCATTTAAAATATACGCTCTAAATAAAATGAAGTCTGTAGTGCTAAGCCTAATAAACTTATTGTAGAAATTCCAAATTCCTTTTCACATTCCCTTTAAATTCCTTTATTTATGAACTGTCAGGGCTAACATGTCTATACACTTAAACCTGCAAACATGTTCAACAAGGTTTTCAGGAGGTTCATTATCGAACTGGTATATGTCAAAGTGTTCAGTCAAAACGGCAGGGCAGGAACAGTACAAACAAATGAAAGGCTGTTTCCCTTTGTGGCAGACCCACTTGACAAACCATGGCTACCTCCTCTCTGCTCTCTCTCCCTCCCCTATCCCATGTGGACACACCAAGCATGTTCTGGCCCTGCCTCAGGACCTTTGCATGCACTATTCCTGTTTCCTGGAATGCTCCCATCCAGTCACATGGCTTACTCCCTGGATTCACTCAGTTCTCTGCCCAAATGTCACTTAGTCAGAAAGGCCGGCCCTGGCCAGCTTATCTAGAGCAGTATTACCTTCCCAATCTATCTCTTTTCCCTGTTTTCTTTCTTTTCTCATCACTCACCACCATCTGACATGATCTTTATGCTTGTATGTTGGGCTTCCACCTTAGAAGATAAGCCCCATGAGGAGAGGGACTTTGTTTACTGCTATCTACTAGTACCTAGTAGCACATTGTAGGTACCAAATAAATATCTTTTCCATCAATAAAATAAATTTTGCAGATGGGAACTCTAGAGCATAGTTTTCTTTATGTTTTGGCCAAACCCTTCCTAAAGTGTTTGTTTATTTTTGCAAACTGCAGCTTTCTCTCATCTTTTATGCCTAGCTAATGACCAAAGATAGGACAAATGGAGAAAAGTTCTTTTTGGAAAAAGAGGAAACTCAAGGATGGAGAAAGGATTTGTACCATGATGCTGGGTTTTGTTGAAATTCACCAAGCTAACACACTACTGGTTCAGAAATGTCATTTATTTTCTTGGTCACCCAATCCTAAAAGTAAGGGAAAACCTTTTTTCAGACAGTTTGGGGAATGAAACACCAATGCTACAGAAGTACAAGAATTCTCAAAGCAAGGATGAGTTTAAAGAAGTTATTTGAATCTAAGAGTATGGGAGGGACATTGGCCCTCATGGCTCGGCATGTGTGAGCCAGATCTAGCTAAGTCCCTGAGGGGCAAGCATTCAGCTGCCCATCCCCTGGCTGGACACCCCTGACTTCTGTCAAAGTCAGCTCCCTATTGGACTTCTCCCATTCACCTTCCCTGGGCCTCACTTATCAGAGAAATGGCCCTTGCCTATGTCAGAGAATGACAGGGACAGAAAGAAGTGTCATCACCTTGCCACTTCTAAACAGTTCTTCCCTGAAGGTTCTCCCCATGCTTTGGTTCTTCAAGGGAGCCCCACATCCCGCTAAGCACTGAGTCACAAGCTCACCCATCACCTTGGCCTCCCCAGCTCCGACTCCAAGAGAAGATGGTGTTAGGTGTGGGCAGCAGGCCAAATGCCCCACTGTCCCCAGCCCTTCCCCACCATGGCCTGTCACTCTGTAAACACAGAACTACCTGTCTAGTTCCCGCCCACACCCACATGGTCCTCTGAGATCAGGTTATATACTTTTGTGAATTTGCACGCAGCCTGGTGTCAGCCCAGTAAACCACTTCTGGAATCCAATTCCGGTAAAGAAAATAACTGCCTACTATGAAAAGACAGAAAGGAAGAAAAGAGAGAAAGAGAGCGAGAAAGAGAAAGAAAGAAGGGAAGGAAGGAACAGAAAGGAAGAAAGGAAAGGAAAGAAAGTAGGGACCCTTCTCTGCTTCCCAACCATGGGCTTTTCCAGTCTCTAGGAAGTTCTTATACTCTAACCTAATTCCTCCTTGAGTCAATATAAGACTTACATACATGTCTCCCACTTTCACTGGAAGTGGAGAGGAGTTCATAAATACAGTCCATATTAGGTATCTCCAATTACTTAAGGGCCCTTCTCTGCCTTCTCTTCTCTAGAATAAACGAGCTCCCTTCAAGTCCATGGCAATCATCCAGTTTATTTCATTGCCACCTTGATCTTAAAAAACTGCAAATTCGAATGAGAGATTAAAAACATAGTTATACTGCTGCAAGTTCTGCTCCTCTTACACTTAAACTTGCTCAATTATTATACCTCTCTGCTTGTTATATTTCGAACAGCGCAGGGAATGAGAAAAGAATTGCCTTTTCGAGCATCTGTCACCACTGACCCTGGGTTACCTCTGAAGTGTATGCTTACAGCATTTACCCAAAATTATTAAGTGCTCCAGTGACATTATTACAACAGGGGGCAGGAAGAGTGTCAACCTAATGAAGCATCAGATTAGATCTGATGGTCTCCATCTGAAAATCAGCACGGGCCAGGCTGTGTGCTAATCAAATCACCAAAGGCCCTTCGCCCTTGGACAACAGCAGCCTTTGTCTACACCTGAGAGGAAAATGAGCTGCCTACTTTCCAGTGCTAATCAGTTTAGTGGAGAACGGGTTATGTTCCATGGGAAAAGCTGGGCTCTCCCCTTCCAGGGCAGGCATCCAAAGCCAGGGGCTCCGGGAGGCAATAAACCATTCCTTCCTGAGTTGGAACTCGAACCACTTCACTGGAAAGGCTGACACCGTGTCCTTGAGTTCAGAATTGCCAGCACTTTTCAGGGTGCTTATGTGTAATAAGGTTTCCATGCATGTTTATTGAATAAATGAATGAGTGAGTTATTAAGATTTACATCTGGTTCTGAACTTCCTGGTAACCAAAGCAAAAAGAGGAACATACTAATTTAAACAGTTTTCATATGTGCATGAGAGAGAACACTGCTTTAGAAAATACAGTGCTGCTAACATTCTTTTGGAGAATGTTGAGCACATGGTTCTGTGCATTCTTAAAATCCTTTGCTGAAACCCATGCAAAAGCCCACATTCACTGCTTTATTTGCTAGCTGGAAAGATCTGCTGGTCATGGATGGATTTCCCATCCACATATGCTTATGTGACAAAGATCACGGTGAGTATCTTCTTCTCTGCATCCTTAACGGCCAACATGAACATACCATGGAGTTGCATTCACCTGAATTGGCTGGTTGGGCCTGGAACAAGAGATGGCACATTCCTAATGGCAGGTAACTCCCACAGAGGGTAAATTTGGTTTAGCGATGCATCCACGGTTTCTCAGCAAGTGGTCAAATTCCACTTGCTAATTATGTGCAACTAATTCTGAATTTATTTTTCCTCCCTAGGCATATATTTACCAATGACAAGAGACTGAATCCATATATTCAAACAGGGGTGCAGATAGTGGAAGAGAGAACATAATTTGAGTTTAAAAATACTAATTTCATTCAATAATATCATCACACATACTCCTTCAACACAGAAGGAGAGAAGCCACGATGTATTGTCCTACCTTCTAAGCAAAATAAATAGAAACTTAGAGGAAGCAATAAGCCTTCTGAATTTTGAAATTTAATGATACTTTATAAAGTGTGAGAAGATTAGCTCCTAGTGTCAGCCAGGTTGAGGTGAAACAGATAATTTTACATGGTATTAGAGGTAGTGTCATTGAAACATTGTGCCAAACTGTCCCAGAAAGATTTTATTAAAATTTTAAATATGTATTCCTTTGATCCAGCAAGTTCACATCCAGTTATCTATTATGATGAAATAAAGAATTTGTCTTTATAAACTACAAAGATGTACGTATGGGGATTTATTTGCAGTATATACGTGTTTATGGAAAAAAAAGAAAACAATCTAAATGCCTATTAATAGAAACTTGATTAAACAAACCATGGCATATTTAAGAACCACAATGAATATTTCATTCTTGCATGCAAAAATATTTATCAAGCATCTGTTATGCTGAGCTTGGTTCTAAGCACGAGAGTTGCATCACATAAAATATACAAAAATCTCTGCTCATGTTGAGTTTATATTTTAGACATAATGTTTTAAAATAAATTCTTAATTGGTAAATCCCAAAATGGCTACATATTTTTTAAATAGAGACATACATATATTTGGGAGATATATATTTTCTGGTTTATATAATGCCAGATGTGCCCTTGAATGAACCCCTTGCAAAAGCTCCTGTGGGTCCCATGCAAACAGGAAGCCAGTGGAATATCTTAAAAATAAAATAATAGCACAGTGAGCGCTGGAACACACTTACGTGGTTTCAACCCTGGCTTTGGTATATACACTAACTGCATGATCTTTACAATGTACTTAACCTCACTAATCCAGTTTCCTTCTCTTTGACTCGCTGGATTACCATAAGAATTCAGGAAAAAGAAAATTATCTAACACTCACTACAAGATGCCTAGAAAATAGTAGATGCTCAACAAACATCTATTTCCTTCACTCTCTCCTTAGCCTGCCTTGGGATTCAGAACACAACTATACTACTTACTGCCTTTCTCTACTAATTTATTATGCAACGCAAAAGAAAATGCATCCATCAAAAACATTTAAATGAAGAATTATTTTTGTTGGATCAAAGGATTTTTAATTTTCCTCTCTGTCCTCTTTCCTTATCTCAGCCCGCACATACGCAGCAAGAATCAATCAATCTTCTTTCCATCGGCAGCGGCATCTTTGTGCTTCTTAGCACTGTTCCCCCTTCACAGAAGAAGCTGGTTTAAAAATATTTTTTAATTAAGCAGATATTCATTAGCTTATTTTCACCTGTATTCACATTTGTCTTCACAAAATAATGATTTTCCCATAAAGCCTCTCGGTCAGCAGGGGCGAATGTCTCTGCGGGATCTGGAGGAGCCAGACCCCGCGAAGGCACGCCGCGAGTCTTCAGAGGACTGTCACTCCCGCAGTTGTCTTCCATTGGATGTTTCTTCTTAATTCTCACGCTTCACCCAGCGCCTCGGTCTGTGAGCACAGTGAAATCTTCCCGTAGAAGATCTATCACATAGCTGCAATCCAGAAAATAAAATCCAGTGGCATAAAACAAGGCACCTCGTGGACCCACTGCCACCTGGGGAAGATGTTCCAACAGGGAAACGGCTAAGAAGCTAACGAAGACCCAGAATCTCCCCCCTCTGCAGTTGCCTCCAGCTGTACGTTTCTACCAAAAGCCATTTAGTCTGGGACAGGGATAGCTTATGAAGTGTTGAAAATAACATTTCCTATGAAACTCACTGCCTTTATACCATGTTTCATCAGATAAATACTTTCAGGAACTTAGCACCAAGGGGAGGAAAAACGTATCTTCTGAAGTAATAGTCTGTTTAGACTTATACGCATATGAAAACTGTGAAACCAATACATTTTTTGCTTTGGTTACCAGGAAGTTCTGAATCAGACATAAATGTTAACAACTCATGCATTCGTCTATCGATTCAATAAACATAAATGGAACCTCTATTGCACCTCAGGCACCATGCAGACTGCTGGTGATTTTAAGTCCAAGCACAAATGTCAGCCTTCCAGAAAGCCATGGAAAAATGCTGAATTAGCAGGTAGCTACTACTATGGTAGAGGCCTACATAGGATACCCTGGGAGCTCAGAGGAAGGGCACCTCCCTCAGCCTGGGGTGGGGAGGGGTGCGAAGGAGAACCAAGGAGGGTGTCCCCTTAAAGTGACATGAGATATCAGCTCTGGTTTTTAGTAAATTATCTCTCATTTGATTTCTGATGTTTCTTAATTCTTGCCTTAAAAATATTTTAGGCCTCCATAGAAACAGTTCGGGAAAAAATAAGTATTTATTTATTCACACATACACATATCTAAATATACACAGAAAACTCATAAAACAATATCCTTGAACCAAAAGAAACTCTCAGAATTTACACAAAAAAATAGTTTACAAAGGGCATTACAAAGGCACCCTGGGAAAACCAGACACCACTGGGAGTAATCTTTGAAGAGTGGATGGTCGCTATGAATATTTTCCATGATTCCAAAATAACTTTGGTTTAGAAACATTAAAATATTTTATTAATTTAGTATATTCTTAACCTTGTCTGCTTCACTACAGTTTATTCCGACAAGCCAACCCCAAAGATCTCGATCAAGCGGCTCTGAGCTGGCAGATAGTGATTGACAACCCAGACTGACTATATGGTTTCAAGACGGGTCCTGGCTTGCTTCCAGATATGGCTAGTGCGAAGCCAATGCATTCCTTTGCCTCCTCCTATACCGACTTTTCCCTCCAGCACATCATATACTGTGAGAGAAGGGGGTTGCTGGCATAACTTCAAGTTATATCACTGATTCAAATCTATTCCCAAGCAAACCTGCTTTTATTTCAGACGAATACTCTCTAGTGATCTGAATTGCAGGGACAGTAAAACAACTCCACATCTATGTAAGCATTCTCAGCCCCCAAGGAATACCTTTCTGTGCCTACAAATACCTTAGAAGCGATAAAGAGTTTGGTAGATTGGAGTCTTTTTTGTGGCTTTTGAAAAAAGCAGACTTCCACATAATAGAAATACGATGAATTTGGTGCTTACCAAGAATAACAAAAAATGCTTTCATAAAGTATATTCTATGCATAATTCTCATTTAATAGTAGCTACTTCATCAAACTACGCAAAAATGATAATATCCAACTGATAAATCAGAATCAGTCAGGGTAGCAAGATGTACCTTCAGGGAAGGGCTGCAAGCAGCAGCCAACTCCATCCTCACGGTGCCCTCTGCCCGGTCCTTCTCCAGCTGAGAGCCACAGGACCCTCCCCTCCTTCCTTCACATCTGCTCCCCTCCTTCCTTCACATCTGCTCAAATGCCTCCTTACGAGAAAGGCCTTTCCTGACACTTCACAGAATAGCACCCCCAGCTTTCCCTAGCCCTCTTCTCTGCTTGCTTGCTTTGCTAGTCCATCTGTCTTTCCTTCCTTCCTTCCTTCTTCCTTTTTTTCTTTCTTATCTTCCTTCCTCCATTTATTTATTTTTGCATAGCGCTTGTCACCACCAGAAACATATTTGCAAGTTTGTTTTTCCTCTTCCCTTAACAGAACATATGCCCCAGAGAGCAGGGATTGTGTTTTGTTCACTACTGTATCTCCAACATCTGGCCCCAAGGAGGCATTCAATAAATATTTGCTGAATGAATGTGGTTTTTTAAAATTATTTCACTCTTTTAGCTCTCCCACATTCCATCCATGCATCTCCACATTGAAACCAAAGCACACTGAAGGTAGAAAGGACATCTTCCCAATATCCTCTTCTCCCTGATTTTAGTAAAGAGCAGTATCCTACAAAAAGTCAAAGCCAACTGAAGCAAATGCCCCCAGAAGTTCTGTTAATCCTGCAGTAATACATCTAGAACCATACCTTACAGACCAACATCTGAACATATTTTGACTCAGTGGTTCTGACACTTTGAAAGCTGCCCACTCTAATCGGTTACCAAAAATGTTCCCTACAAGTTTCTTAATCAAGTGAAGTATCACAAGAATGGAAAAACACCACATGTACTGATCATTAAATTGGTACTAACTGATAAACACTTATGTGCATATATGGAAGTAACATTCACTGGGGATTGGGCAGATGCGAAGGGGAAAAAGGGGATGGACAACTTTATACCTCACAGTGTGGTGCACACTGTCTGGGGGATGGGCACATTTTTAGCTTTGACACGGGCAGTGCAATTTATGTGACCAAAGTGTTTGTACTCTCATAATATTCTGAAATAAAAAAAAAAGTGGAGAAATCAGCAGAAATGTCTAGTTATGATCTTACAATGAAACAGATTTATACTGCCTCTCTTTCTAGCACATAAGTCAAGGGAGGGCAGGGGACATACTAAGACCCAAGGACTATCAATGACATGGGCATTCATGAACTTCATCAAAATGACCTCACAGTCCCAGGTCACCAAGGCCACTTTGCATTCAGAATCTCTCTAGCCCAAAATAGTAATCTTCCTGAATATGAGTCTGTGGGACCCTTTAAATCTTGCTAAGTCTGGCTAAAGAGGAAGGAACCCAGATACGCATAGAAATGAAAAGCTGTGAGCTACTGAAGTCACTGGGGATCTAGAACCACGTGAAAAGAGAACTGTAAGATATAACTAAATAAGCAGTACAGTTGCTTATCCATAATTGCTCTGGGTCTGTCACCACAATGCAATGTACTATAGAAAAAATTTTTTAAATAAGTAGATAAATAAAAGCATCAGTCCACAGGAGCCAAGCAGCTCTGAGCAGACTTAATTCTAAGTCTCAGTATGCTGTCTTGGCACTCGCTACCCAAGTGTTCTGCTAAACTGCCTGTCAAGGAGCAGCGAAGCAGAGCACTGGAGATGCTTCCAAAAAGCTATCGCGAGTGGAAGGCTAATTTAACAGGGCAGGGCCAAGTGCAGTTAGCAAACTGCACATTTGTAAGATGGAAAAAAGTCATCTTCAGTCTTTAGCAGTAACTCTCCTTGCTAAGCAGCTCTAAAAGAGTTCCAAAGCCTTTCTCCCTCTCGGTATATAGCTGCCAATGAGCTCACTTCCATCTGCAGAGACGGAGAGGCAGCCAAAGCGTGGGATTTCCCCCAGCACCCATCAGAGCTGCCAGGCACTGAGCAATCCAAGCTGCACCTAACCTCTTCCCTGGGGAAAGAACATATGGAATCATGTTCTACTTGTTATTAACCTATGTAGCTTTTCGAAGTCCCTTTCTTGTTGCCCAAACAGAAATCAAATCGTGGTACATGGAAGGCGAGTTCATTTCCACATGAACCCTTTGAGTGTTAGCCTGTACCAGGCTTCCTGGGTTCCATCTAGAATGTTGTTTCTATTTGCTGCACACAGGGAGTCTGGCGTGGCCAGAAAAAATGAACTTCATTCTGAGCACGGCTCTTCTTTGAGCATTCAACAAAATAAACTCTTATTTGCCCTATTTCAGCTGAGTCTACGCAACACAGCCCTGATTTGCCTAGGACTGTTTCTTAAAAAGGCAACATAACAGTAGGGAAAGGACCCATGATGCCTGGCTTCACTCGGCCCCTCACTGTGTAGCTTTGGGCGTATCACTTCCCCTGTCTTGGTCTCAGTTTCCCCATCTCTAAAGCAGAAAGACTAAAATTTCTGAGAATGCTTCTATTCTAAGATTCTGCGGACTTTTCTGAAATGTTTCTCTCTTTGAAAGAAGCACTTTCATCATCAATTCTTTCTGGCCTCTCATTCCGTTTTTAGCTCTTTTCTCCCAGAGACTTTGCTAGTCAGATGTCCTTTGACCTACACTGGGACATTTTCTGTGTCATTCATCATGACTTAAGACTCAGGAATTTCCAGCTTTCTGGTCACCCTGGGCCCTTTCCCATCCTTTGATCATCAAACTTAGGTAGGAGAGAAGTGACTGTCACACTGTATAATTTCTTTAGGGGGTCCGAAGATGGGCCCTTCCCAACTCTGGGCACATAAATCGTCACGCAGGAGATTTGCAGCCCTGAAGTAGTCAGCAGCCTAGATCACCAAAGGCTTCTCTTCCTTCTCTTTGTCTTTCTCAAACTTGCTCATTCTTTCTTACTTTCCTTCTTTCTTTTTCCTCCTTCTTTCTCATCTTTTCTCTCTTCACTTGGTCCTGCCAGTAAAACTAAGGAGGTTATTTAGACCCATTAGTCACTCACAGAAAAATAAAATAAAACAGGAAATTGCTGCTTATCTTCAGTGAACAGCACCACAAGATTAGGACTCAAAGCCGCTGAAGCACTTTCATGTTGACGACGTCAAGGAAGCTATAACATAAAAGCGTTATGAGATGAAATGAATTCATGATTGCAAATTAAGATCAACAACTACCTTTATGTCCAAACATTCTAAGGCATAGCTTCGCATCCAAAGCTTTCATAAAAAGCTGATATGAGTAGGGGAAGATACCGAAACCGTGGTGTTTAACCGAGGAACAAGCGGCGTAATCCCTGAGATTAATGAGACTCCAGATCACGACTGTTTAGTATATTTTTGCTAAGCATGAGTAGCTCATGCGGTGAGGATTTAGAGTTCAATCAAAATACCTTCTCTACATCCACTTGTGAACATAATACTCACAACATCCATGTGATTAACGAGAGCGGCCTACTCCAGGAGGGTTGCCAACGGCAGGCAGAAGTGTGGCATATCTAAACAAATGAACACGAAAAGGTATCATTATGACTGATACTGTAGACATTTGGGATAAAAGGCTTTTAAGTAAGTAGAAGGTTTTAGGCTGGGGACAAGTCATAAAGAGGTCCTTAGGCTCAATAATCTTCCCTAGCCACAAACCAGGTATAAGAAAAACCCATATTTTATACAGCATCCTTTTGTCCCCAAGTAGAAGGATCTGATGGGACATAGATGGACTAGATACCAATTTTTAGTGTCTTCAGGAACAGGGAAGAAGAATGCAGTCCATACTCCTCTCCCCAATCACGGAGAATCACTTAATCCAGCTCTGTTATCACTCGGTGGGACCAAGCCTAACACCCTCTTTCAGGTGCAGAAACCTCTGTTTGTGAACAAGCATCATGAACTTTACCTCCAGGTATGAAACAGAACTTGTCATGTACCTAAGATGGATGAGTAACTTCTGTCCCCCCTTGATTAATTACTCTGTGGATGCTTGCCTAAATAAAGACTCATTACGGTATGGCTACAGGACCTCAGCCAAACCACTCTGATGTCCAAATTAAAACAGTGACTTTTTCCTTTCTCTTCCTCTTCGAAAGTCATTTAAAGATTTTTTTCCTCCTAGAATAATACAAATGGAATACATCTGGAAATTTGTCATTTTGGTAGCAGGGGCTGAGGGACAGTTCGATGGAGCGGCACAAACTGTCCTCAGCAAGAGCCTGATGGCTGTGTCCTGAGTAAATCCAAGGCAGAGAAAGGCATGGTCTTGTCTTGAGACGTGGAGGGAGAAGAGCTGCCATTTGGAGTCCTGGTCCAATTGGCCTCCCAGAGGCATACAGGAAAGAAGGACCCATGCGCGTTCACTAAATTGGAGCAGAGGCTTGCAGTACCCAGGCTCTTAGACCAAAGGTGAGTGCCTGGGAGACTGCAGAAGCAGAAGTCTCAGGGAGCAAGAAGAAAAAAAAATGAGAAACAAGAAAGTCGCTCTTTTCCACAAAAGGAAAATTGGTATCAAGAAGAACTGAGAAGATGGCAAAAGAAAGAGTTGGACAATGTTAGTGTTCCACTTCCCAGCCCCTCCAGGCTGGGTATCTGCCTGTGTGCCTCTTTCTTCTTCCTTCCCAGGTACCCTGGCCCCGTTGATGGGTCCTGGGCTGACATCCACTCAACAGCCAGTACTTACAGAGCTCCTCCCTCGCACCAGGCATTGAGTTAAAAAGGAATGATACAGAGATGAATTATACAGGTTCTCTGCTCTGTATATAAAGCCCCTTCAAGAAAGCTGGATGAAGCCCACCCTGAGTTTCATCTATGTCATCGCCAGCACAATAGTTGGGGATGCTGCCAGCACCACAGGAAAAGCACCACAACTCTAAAAAGCACCCAGCACTCCCCACCCCTTCCTCAAAGGCAGCTTCTGCCACCCAGTAGATAACGCTCGTTATTACACAACTAGAGCTGCATTCCATTGACTTGACCATTATCTCCAGTTAAAGGCCAGGAGAAGAAAACCCCTGGGCCTTATTTGTCATTTATACCTGGCATGAAGGAGTTAACTGCATCTTTCCCAAAGGTAAGATTTTCAGATAGAGAGCTTGAGATGTGGTTCCCTAAAGGAAGTGCAGGGTAAGAAGTCAATGCAGAGGGCAGCCCACATCTGGCACTTGTCCTAATTCCTTCAGGCCATACTCCCAAGAAACATCCTGCTTGCTGTATTTTGTATATTCTCAAGCTTGTAAATATCATTTATACTCTAAGTAATTTCATCTGCTACAGCTCTTGTTTTTTGTTTTGTTTTGTTTTCCTTTTTCTTATTAGGGTCTTAGAAGTCTGGAGGAGATGGCTTTTTCAGGAACCTTGCTAAACATATGGATTTTGGTCATTCTTGCCTTGCATGCCCCCAGCAGGTAACCGGCAGAGGACTTCTTTGTGTTTAACAGATATGTCCTATGTGCTGAGTTTTAGGAAGCAGGAAATTGACTCCCCAGATCCCATATTCCCTCACCCACTCAACATCACACTTCAACCAATCAGGGATTACTTATCCTCTTTCATTGGAGAAGACATGAGATTCTCCAGGTAAGTTCTCTCTTTCTCTCATTTGTGAAATTAAGGCAGGTGGACTACATAATTCTCATCAAGTTTTCTTCTGGTGCACAATCAAGGACATCAGAACACTAAGCAAGATTAAAAATAGAGCAGTCTGTTAAGTGCAAATAAAAGGCAGGTGACATGTTCTTCATTGGCCTGTCCTTTTGCACCTGAGCCATGAACAGATACATAATCTTCTATAAGGTACTCTGCTGCTATTTTGTTGATCCAAAAGCCTCTGTAATTGCCCCAAGAAATTTTGACTTGTTTTGAAAGGTTATTTTTTAAAAGAGAAAAATTTAGGAAATGTTTCCCATTCAAAGACCCTCTTATCACCATTCATTGGGAAATGCTGAGTGCCTTACACATTTCTTTCAATAGTCTCCCCATCCAGATGAGGCAAAAGCACTAAAGACTGCTTTGATTAATGCCAAATAAAACCCAGTTCTATCTCCACTTTCTATCCTTGTGAGACTCTCTCATGTAATTACAGCAGCTGCTCCACAATAATATGAAAGGAGATGTGGTACCGGTGATTAGAACTAGGACGAGGAATCCATTTTCAGAAAGTATCCCTGAAGTCCATGATTTAAATCTCTAACTTGAACCAAATAACTTGCTCTACTAATTAAAGACTGACCTATGGGGAAATTTCAAATGCTATCTGAAGGAACATCCCTAGATACCACACCCAGATCTCTGTGAAGCCAACTGGAAAATGTAGTTCAATTCCAGAGAAGCTTATTACATGGCAGGTATAACTAGATATAAAAAGGAAAATAAGGCACAATCCTGATTTTCAAGAAGCAAATGATGGCAACATTATATCCAAGTAGAAGGAATAAAAATATTTTAATGGTAATAGTTTTTTTTTCTTTTAAACAAATCATGTAAATGATTCATGTTAGCTTAAAATATATCTTTTAAAGGAAATGGGCCAGGCATGGTGGCTCACGCCTGTAATTCTAGCACTCTGGAAGGCCGAGGCTAGAGGATCGCTCAAGGTCAGGAGTTCAAGACCAGCCTGAGCAAGAGTGAGACCCCGTCTCTACTAAAAATAGAAAGAAATTGGCTGGACAACTAAAAATATATATAAAAAAAAAATTAGCTGGGCATGGTGGCGCATGCCTGTAGTCCCAGCTACTCAGGAGGCTGAGGCAGTAGAATTGCCTGAGCCCAGGAGTTTGAGGTTGCTGTGAGCTAGGCTGATGCCATGGCACTCTAGCCCAGGCAACAGAGCTAGACTCTGTCTCAAAAAATAAATAAATAAATAAATAAATAAAAATAAAAGAAATGAATACCCAAATATGGGGTCCAATTTTTTTCTTTAAAAATATTCATTTACCTATACAATGCTATATTCTGAAGACACACCTCTGGCCAACGACCTTTGGGTGATCAGTCCAATAAAAGAAGACCATAAGGTAGAACGTGAAATGTTGGACATTAGGGCACCATTACACCCCATAAACCAAGAGTAGAGTAGTTCCAAAGCTCAGTGACTCAGGCACAAGTTAGCTATAACTGAAAGGAGATAAGAAACTGGGGCACACTCTACAGAGGTCACTTTTATTTTGCATCTAGCCCATATTCTGCAAGATCCTTCTGCTACAATATATCAAGATCCTGAATAAATACAATAAACAAACCTTACAATGCATTTCTGACCACCAAAAAAGTAAAGAAAATGTCCCAAGAAAGTACATACACACACACAGAAAGAAGGAAGGAAGGGAGGGAGTGAGGAGGGGAGGCAGGGAATATAGATAAAATCAAAATACTAAGTGGCAAGTACATACACAAGTCAGGGTTGCCCCAGGAGCAGTTTCTGCTAAGACTCTGGAGTCAGACTGAGTACCATGTCCCTCTCACGATGGGGTAGCTGAACCTGAGATTTACACAGTAAGCTAAGATCCTTGGAGGTTGCTAAAGCAGTCCCAAGTCAATCCTGCACCCAAGCTCTAGGACACAATAATGCAAATCTCCTCTGGAGGAAAGCTCTCAATTTAAGCCCTCAATATTGCTATAAATTAAATTGAATCAAATATAAGCTCTCACAAAAATTTCTCAAAACACAAAAAACAAAACAACATAAATAAAAATTAGCAGAGATAATAAACAACAGAATCACACCCTCAATTACCAAATATTTTGTATTCTCAGATATAAAATATTATATATAAAAATATTTCATGTAATAAAATATGGAGTTAAAAAAATGAATAAACAAAAAGAGACTTTCAAAAAATGACCAGAAGGATTTGCAAAGTAGCCAAAGAGAGCTTTTAGGAAAACAAAAGCAACAATATAAAACTATTAAAATTAAAAACTCAATGGATGGGTTAAACCACAGATGCATATGGCTGCAGAGAGAATTACTGATCTGATAAGCATTATGAAAAAAGTGATCAGAATGTAGAGGGGAAAGAGAGAGAGAGAGAGAGAGAGAGAAACATGGAAAATATTACAGGCTATTCAGAGGCATGGAGCACAGAATAAGAAGGCTGAATACAAGTCCAAAAGAAGTAATAGAAAGAAAAAATAGAGAATGGAGGAGACGCAATTTTGAGATATAATGGCCAAGATTTTTCCAGAACTAAAGAAAGACATCAATCCAAAGATGCAGAAAACACTATATCCGAAGTAAAAGAAATAAAGTTTTCTACATCTAAATGCACTAAAACGATACTGCAGAATACCAAAGGCAATCGCCATGTTACAAAAGCAGCCAGAAAAGATATCAACAATTAGACTGACAGCAGATTTCTCAACAGCAACAACTGAAGTCAGAAGATAGTTACCTTCAAAGTGCTAGGAAAAAATAACTATTAACCAGAACACCCAATGAAGCTTTTTTTTTTAAGAATGAGAATGAAATAAATATATTTTCTTATAAATAAAAACAGAGAGTCTACTACCGGCATAAATTCACTACAGGAATTTCTAAAGAACATACTTTAGAAAGGAGGAAAACATACCCAGAAGGGATGTCTGACATACAAGGAGGAAAAAGTTGGTAAATATGTAGGTAATTTTAAACAGGTATTTTAAACTGTCTCTGTAAAATAAAACCAATATCTATATTGTGATAATAAAAGGGGTCGAAACTAAAATATTAGACATTAGCATATAATTTAAGAGAATATGACTGAAGTATTTCAAGGTGCTTGAGTTGTTTGGAAAGGGGGTTATGATGCTGATTAGCTTATTCCCAGTGGGAGAAAATGGTACCAGGACCCTAATGCACCAAAATTAGCACCAGGGCTCCCTGGCCTCTACCCTCCCATCCTAACTCACCCCAACTGAGCTCACCCCTTTCCAGTTGTGATGGGGGTGGGGAGGGATGGTTTATGAGTTTCTGGACAAAATGTAATTCCCTAGAGGGATTCCATGGCCCCTAGAGGCAGGGTGGCTTCCCTGAGGAAGAGGGGCTCTCGGGAAAGAAAATTCCTCCGGGGGAAAGAAACACTGTTTTGGCAGCCTAAACTTTCAGCTGTGTCTAGAAAATGATCCACTTATCCTAACTTGCAGGCCAGGCGTGTCTTTGTTTGTGGAGGGCTTTGTTGGGGTGAGGCATTGTTTGACTTTGGCAAACAGGCTTGGAGATTAGTGATTTGTAAAGTTACTGCACTAACTGGTAGGGAAGGACGTGTTTGAGTTTCTGGGTTTTGCCAGTCAAGAGATGTGGGGTGGTAGAAATGAGGGGCCATGAAAAGTTTATGTTTGAGTAGGAAAGTCCAACTTCCTCCTAGAATTTTTCTGCTAGATGCAGTCTGACCACATCAACCCATACGAGCTTTCTTCTTAGGGGGGAAAAAAATCAAGACAAGGCTGTTCTTCAAAGGCTTCCTTGTCACCTGGTTACTGAGCCTGGAGCTACTGAGTGTTGGGCTCTGGGAAACTTACCCAAAGTAGCTTCTCCTGGCGATGACTTCATCACTATTACTGACAACTTGGACAATGGGGCTTATACAGGAAGAGAGAGGTGATAAAAGAATTGGGGAGGAGAAAAACTGTAATTAGAATCCTAACTTGTGGAATTTGGGCTCTATTTTATATAATCTTAAAGCAAAAAAGGAGAAAGGTCAATTGGTGGGAGATAAACTGCATAACACATTCCAGTGCCAGCTCCAAATTACTTATGAACTATTATTTGGATGATCTCTACCTCTGACGAACTCCATTAAAGGAATTAGTGAGCAGTGACAATAATAGTTCATAACTGCCCTGTTACCGTAACTTTAGAAGTGTTAGAAGTGACTCTGCTCTCATGGGTTGCTAAGGACAAAATGTGTTGTCTTGTTGTGAATACTGGGCTACTCCAGCATGCACTCTTGTTGGTAGTATCATATGATCCCTCACATAGAGCTTTATAACCTCTTCAAAAGAACAGACCCATGCCTTTAACACTAATCACGCCAATACCTGGCTTTCCCACATGCATACAATTGCCCTGAGTGTTGATATAAATTATCTGCTATGTACAGGGAAGAGACAATGTTCTTTGCCCAGTGGAAAAATTGTCACTAAAAATTACAAAGTAGTTTGTCCCAGCCCCAAAGAGGACTAATATTGGTATCCCCCAAGAAATACTGTATTCATAAACCACATTCTTGGAGGGGTAGTGCAATTCTATAATGCTAGTTGTACATGCAGGAAAAAGGACAAAACAAGAATCTAGTTGTTCAGAAATAAGAACTACACGTCTCAAATCTTATATCCTACAAGAACCAGGCTCCCAACACAAATAATAAATGTTTGAGGTGATGGATATCCCTGTTACTCAGATTTGATCATTACACATTGTATGCTTGTATCAAAATATCACATATACCCATACCTATATACAAGGATTATGTATGTATCCATAAAAATTAAAAATTAAAAAAAGAACCAGGCTGAGGCTCAACCTGGATAACTAAAACAATAATATTACAAATAAATAAATAAATATGCTTATGTATTACCAGCTATTTTTACCTCTCCTAAATTAAAACAAATAGATTTGATTGAACTTTTAATAAAAAAATAGTAAAGGAAGAAACATTCTTTAATATTTTCAACAAATGGAATTAATACTTAAGGAAATCAGTCAGTAAATATTTATCAGAGTTCAGTATGCTACTTTGTTAAGGCAGAAATAGGAAGAATAGCCCTTGGGTTCTACAGGAAAGAGTCCCTAACTAGAAAATCGTAGAGTGAATGAGCCTGCGGGGTCCTCTTAGCTAACATCATGTGGGTACTTTTTAAATAGGTGATACAACATCATCCGAAAACCTTGTGAATTCTTGAGGTGAAGATTCATATAGTCTTTTATAAGTTCTTTTCTTCTTTCTTCCTTCCCTTCTTCTTTCCTTCCTTCCTTCAGTCAGTACATGGAGGCTGAGATGACCAATTTAGTACCATTCCCTCCACACAGTAGTTGTCCACCAGTTGTCCATCAGTCTACCCTGATTTTTTCTTAAGAACCCTCCACATGTAAAGACCTTTTTTAAAGAAACATGTTCTCTTGAATCCCCCTCAAATTATCATTATTAGCATGTTACTTAGAAAACAACCAACATAAAACCAGGTGCAAAATCCTTAGACATATCACCCTTAATCTACACAAACCAAAAAACACGTATAAATAAATACAACCCAAACTGTACAACCAATAGCATTCAAATTATGATATTCATTTAACATGCTAGATGATGTTTTGCTGAAACCATGTTGCTGCCCAAATAAGGGTGTGTGTGGTGTTGGTCATGGTGGCTTGGGTCCTTTAGAGCTTGGCCAGCCCTTACTTCCATGTTTCGTGTGATGACTGGATTCTCCCACCACTCTCCCCGCTAGAACTACTGCGTAAACTTCCTCCATCAGCCTGCTCTGTGGGCTTCTGGCCTTTGAATGTAAATAGTGCTTTGGGATCAAATTAAGTCTACCCTGATTTTTTCTTAAGAACCCTCCACATGTAAAGTGGTTTTAATGTAAAGTGGCATTAATTTGAACACAAACCCAAATGCAGGTGCGGACATGTTGCAGTGCTCAATTATAAGACAGTCATCCAAATGGTATAGAATACGTCTATATAAAATTTTGAGTGCCATCCAAAGGAAAGCAACATTTTAGAATTCATATAGAGGACTCAAAAACTCTCTAAGTCCATAAATGCTCAGAGACTCTGGGCCCCCAGTGTGAGAAACTGCCCTGGGGAATGCAACCATGTTACTACAGACAATCTGCCCTAAGCGTACATTTGAAACTAGAACATACTCAGCTCAAAACCTTAAGGGGTGAGGTTAGTTGCTGGAGGAGACATGGAACAGCTATTATGAGAAATAAAATCAGAGCTGACATGAGATGGCTACAGAGACTGCCAAGGAGCAAACAGAGCCCACAGACTTGGGACTTGTTTTCAAGTCAGTGCTGAGTGCACTTTCAGGAGTCCCCAGCTCTCTCGCTGTGGCCTGATTTTCATAATAAAGGAAATGCAATATTTAAGGCCTCTCTGAGAGACTACAGTCCAGAGAGATGTGAAATATGATCCAAACTTGAGATTCTGCAAAATGGGCCCTGTACTGTTATTGACACAAACTTCCCATCATTATTGTGCTACTTTGATTTGTTTGTTTGGTTTTTTCCATTTGCCCCTTCACCTCCACCAGCCCCAGATCCATTGTCTGCCCTGCTCTGTGTTCCAGGAGGGTGACCCCTGAAGGCAGCATCACCCAGGTTCCTGTGCCAAGTGACCTCGGTTGGGTTCCACCAATGGGAGGCACTGCAGGAGACTGGAGAGAGGGAGGTTGAGGCGTTCCCTTCCACTGCCCCACATGTCTCAGTCCCGTGGCTCTGGTGAAAGCTACATCATGCTACGGCCCCAGACCAGCAGGCTCTGCTTCCACCACGGCTGTGGCTCTAAGGGCTCCTGGAACATCACTTCCTCCCATTGTCCCTTCAGCCCAGGGCTGGCCATGAGCACTCATGAAACCCTATATCCCTCTCTTGTCCATTCGTTCCAGGGCCAGATATGGCTTTCCACTGTTGTAGTTCCTTGTTTGTTCTGTAACCAGCATGCCCTTCTATGGGCTTAGTCCTTTATCAGTTCCTCTTCATTTGAACCAATGGGGTGAATCTGTGTCCTGCTGGGACCGTTACCAATACAATCATCAAATTTGGTCAGTCAAATTAGTACTATGTGAACTCCTCAATGCTGATTAGACTCTGAAAAATTAACAATATATAAAAAGAAGAACAATCATTCACTATCTACCAAGGAAGCAAACCTATGAAGATAAATCGCATAAACAGTAAAATTGGCCTTGACCCTCTAAATCTACTCTTGAAAAATTTAACTTAAGAAAAAAATACTTTAAGCAATAAAAAAAAAATTCTATCTTCATGAAGAAGTTTATTACATTGTCTTCTGTGGCAGAGGAAATTTTGGAAACAATCTACATGTCCAACAGGAAAGGAATAGTTATTATAAATTATGACCTATCAACTTGATGGACTATGAGACTACCATGAAATATTATTAAGACTTTGTAGCATCGCAGGAAAAAAAAGGTTTATATTAATAATAAGTAAAATATATATTTGAACCTGCATCTGAATTTTAATTATGTAAAAATACATATGCATGCACCTAAATGTTAGATGAAATTTCACAAAACTAAATCCCATGTTGGAGGACTCAAATTCTAAGTACTATATATTTCTTTTCTAAAATAACCTTAAAAACAAAAGAAATAAAACAAAGGGCATAATATCTAGAGACCTCCTGGCTACAGTTCATGATAGTAGAGCTGCATCCTGGAACTTCGGGCTCCCCAGACCCCATCCCGCCTTCCAAGCAGTAAGCCGCCTTAAGCAAGACATTTAACTCAGTCTCCATTTCTCTCCTTTGCACTCCTTCTTTCCATTTCTGACCCACTCACAAGAATGTGAAGTTAATAAAACCTAACAGGACTGCAAAATATTTTTTTTTGCTTTCATATACATGCCTCAATGTCTACACTGACTATATAGGCTGACTCTAGCTTTGACAATTTAAAATGAAAGCATTTCCTCAGACAATTTTTGTTGTGCAGTGCTTGTGAGCTCTGTTTCAGAGATCGCACACTTTCATTAGGAAGTGGCAAGATGAACGTCATCATTTGGGGGCCTTCATTGGAGGTTTTAAAATATGTTTCCTGTACCTCCTTAAAGAGATCCTATCTAGCAGAGTGATAACAGATTGATGGCCGTGACCTTCTTCACATTCTTCTAACTCCTTTTAAAATGAAACCAAGGCTCTTGCTGCTGGTGTCTATGGGCCAGGCGCCAAGACATCGTAATGAGGGCTACATATCATCCCTCGCCCTCAAGACCATCATCTGAGCTCATCGCTAATGTGTTGACGCCACCCAGGATCATATCAAAGAGGGGAAAAATCCATGAGAAACATGCTTTCCCCATTCCCAAGGCCATTTTCTTTAAATAGTGGTTGTCAGAAAGGCAATGCCTTCATGCTGAAGACAAATATGACACCATATTGACGTTCCAACAAAATGCTTTTACAGCCATAAAGCTTTTTATGCTTTAATTTTAAACTGATGATTTAATATATTCCTAAATTATACATCAGAGTTTCCTAATCTAAAACATGTATTGGTCTATAATATATATTAACTTGAAATACTGCTATTCCCATTTCATAGCCAAGCAATGATAATTTTCCTTAATTACACATTAATTCCAATGTATTGCCTGGATAGGCAGTTATTGTTTTAACAGGATCAGGATTAATGGGCAGGTGCTCTGCTGTAATCTGACTAAAGAAGAAATGAAGAATTATACATGATTCATTTTCTTACTACTCTGAGCTGAATAATATTAATAACACTGCCACCTTAAATTTATAAAGCGCTTTTCAGTTTCAGAGTGTTTTTGTATCTGGGATTACATTTTCCTGGATCTTTTACCTTTGACAGATCCTTCCAGATACTACACAACTATATTGCTTTTCAACTGTCCGATGCCAAAACATTGTGTGTGTGTGTGTGTGTGTGTGTGTGTGTGTGTGCTTACATCAATGGAATACAGTAAGAGGTAGTATATTAACCATGGCAGACAGATCTACAACCATTTACTGCATGACCTTGGATAAATTACTCTGAGTATCAGGTTTGTCATACTTACAATGGAGATATCACTTTCCATCAGTGGTCAGTAGAAAGACTAAATAAGATATCACTTATGAAAATGGTCTGGGACATATCTGGCACACAACAAACACTCAACAAATAAAATAGTTATTGCTATTATTAGCAGCCATTTCTACATCATCTTAAACATTTTCTTGCCTCTGTCTAATTCATTTTCTTCAAAACATTTAGATTCAGAGAATATTTAGGAAGTGAAAAATCAAGAATGGCATTAGTCCCAAAAAGTATACCAGAAGGTACCACATCAGGGCAATCTCAGGCCCCTTCCATTTTGAGGGCCTTATTCAAGCAGTCTGCAAATACTCATCCATTTCCTTCCTGCTTTGTGCTTGAGTACACTGTAAAGTTAACAGTGCTTTTGATCAAACCCAGTATTCATCAGTTGGCATTCGTGCATTCTCAGTTTAAAAGTGTCTATCAAACCCAAGAAAACATCTCAAATAAATAATGCTTCTTTGGTTACCGTGGTAGCCAGCCCCCACTATGGCACCAATGATGTCACCTCCTGGTGTTCACACCTTTGTAGTCCCCTCCACCCCATCACACACATTGAAGCAGGGCTGGCCTATCATGTAACCAATAGTATTAAGTGGAAATGATGATGTAGGACTTCTGAGGCTAAGTCATAAAACACACGGGAGCTTCTGCCTTGGTCTCTTGGATTAACTGCTCTGGGAAAAACCAAGCACTATGTCATAAGGACTCAAACAGCCCCATAAAGAGATCCCCATGGACAGCGACCAGCTTGCCAGAGTCAGCTGCCAGCCATGTGAGTAAGTCACCTTAGAAATAAATCCTCCAGCCCCAGAAGAGCCTTCAGATAACCACAGCCCTAGCCAACATGTGACTATAAACTCAAGAGAGACCCTGACCCAGAATTGCCCAGCCAAGCCACTTCTGAATTCCTGACCCACAGAAACCACAAGAGATAATAAGTGATTATTGGTGCTTTGCACCACATTTTAGAGTGCTTTCTTACACAGCAACAGATGATTACTATAGGAACAAGGGTAACTGGCAATATTATGGATTGGAGTGACTTGACCTTTTACCACACAGCTACATAACCCAAAGAACATGGCCAAAAAATGACAGATGAGCAACATGGCCCTGCTATACAAAGAGAAATGGCTTTAACATAGAGACCACTCACATATTAAGCACAACCACTTCACACATTGGTGGATCCTCAACATCTACAAAATCCTAAAGAAAAAATGAGTGACATATTTGATTACACAAAAATATAAATTGTCTATATGGAAAAACCATAAATAAGTAAAAATCTACTGACAGATGAGGAAAATTATCAGCAATGTAGGATAGAAAGAGGGTTACTACTCACTACATAAAAAAGAATGTATAAATCAATAAAAAGAAATTACTCAATAGTAAAACAGAGAACAGCCATGACTGAGAGATTCAAATAAAGGAGAAGTCCAGAGACTCAGCTCTAGGGAACTCTAGTATTGATACTTAGACACCAAGAAGAAAAGGATTCAGCAAAGGAGACCAGGGAGTGGCCACTGGGACAGGAGGAAAACTAGAAGATTCTGGTGTCCTGGAAGCCAAGAATCAAAGAGAGCTTCCAGAAAGAGGGAGTGATGAAATACACCAAACTCTGCCTGTGAGGTCAAGAAGATGAGATCTAAAGGTTTGCTAGATTTTGCCACATGGCATCAGTGATAACAGCCACATCATCCAATTTCTCTTCCAATTGTCAATAAACATTTGTTGAGTACCCATTATATGCCAGACACAGCATTCCTTGAACTTAGCTTCCATCCTTCATGTTGTCACTGCTAATATGTTATGACTGCTAATATAGTTTGTTCCTTCAGGTTACACCAATAAGACGTTAGAAATTCTTGGGGGTGGGAGGATGGGAAAAGAGTCAAAGTAATCAGATTCAAATCCATTAGGTGTCACAAAACGGCACAGCAGCAAATTAATAGTAAATATTAGGAGGGAGCTAGGAGATATCTGTTAACCATAGTAATAAATTTAAGACTTCTTTATGCCTAGAGCAGTCTGGATAGGCTATGTTGTGCTGCCATAACAAACAAGCCCTCAATCTCGGTGATCTGACACAGTACAGTGGTGTCCCCTTATCCTGAGGGGATACATTCCAAAACCTCCAGTGGATGCTTAGGACCTCGGATAGTACCAAAACCTATTATACGATGTTTTTTCCTATACTTACATACCAATGATAAAGTTTGATAAATAAATTGGACATAGTAAGAGATTAACAATAATAATAAAATAGAACAATTATGATAATATACTCTAATAGAGGTTATGTGAATGTGGTCTCTCTCTCAAAATATCTTATTGTACTGTACTCATTCTTCTTCTTGTGATAATGTGAGATGATAAAATGCCTGCATGATGAGATGAAGTGAGGTGAATGGCGTTGGCACTGTGACATGGCGCTGGGCTACCACTGACTTGGACACAAGCACTGCAATGACATCATGCTCTAATAACGAAGATGCCTACTAAGTGACTAATAGGCAGGTAGCATGCACAGCACAGATACATTGGCCAAAGGCATGATTCATGTTCTGCAAAGGACGGAACAGGACAGCAAAAAATCTCCTCATGCTACTCAGAACTGCCCACAATTTAAAACTTATGAATTATTTCTGGATTTTTCAATTTAATGTTTTTAGACCGAAGTTGACCACAAGTAACTGAAATTGCAGAAAGTGAAACTTTGGATAAGGGGGAACTAGTGTATTGTTTCTTGTTTCTTGTATTGTTTCTTGTTTACTCGAAGCCCATTGTTGGTCTAGCCACCTTTCCTGGATAAATATCTTCCCTGTGTTGACTTAGCATTCCAGACAGCTCTGAACTGTGGAACATTTCCAGACTTAAACATTTCCACAATCACCATGGCAGGGACAAGAGCCCTAAATGGTGTCACACCAGCAATGAAGTGGTGTGACCCAGAAGTGACTGATGGTCAACCATGACCCACTGGCCAGAAAGCGTCACATGACCTGCCCATTTGCAAGGGGAGTCGGGAGGAGGAATCCTCCCATGAAGGTAAACTTGACATGGGTGAGCGTCATGTTTCTACCACAATCAGGATGCTAGTTTTTCAAAGGATCTGACATCTAATCATCCTTTGACCATGAAAACATCCCCAATAAGGCAGGAAGAAATTTGAATCTCCACTTATGGATGTGGAAATTGAGGCATCAAAAGTTTAAACAACATAACATTTAACTTATATCTAGTGAGGATTACCTCCTAGCTTTACGAGCTTTTATCCCACAAACCCATGTGGACATTAACTGAAGGAAAAAATCATTGGGATCACTGATATCTGTGACCATTATGGTATATCTAAAATACATCACAGGCTGGGTGCGGTGGCTCACGCCTGTAATCCTAGCACTCTGGGAGGCCGAGGCGGGTGGATCACTCAAGGTCAGGAGTTCAAGACCAGCCTGAACAAAAGTGAGACCCTGTCTCTACTAAAAAAATAGAAAGAAATGATCTGGACAATTAAAAATATATATATAGAGAAAAAATTAGCCAGGCATGGTAGCACATGCCTGTAGTCTCAGCTACTCGGGAGGCTAAGGCAGGAGGATTGCTTGAGCCCAGGAGTTTGAGGTTGCTGTGAGTTAGGCTGACGCCATGACACTCTAGCCTGGGCAACAGAGCCAGACTCTATCTCAAAACAAAAAATAAAATAAAATATATCACAGAATAGAACACTGCGTGATCCCCTGACAACAACAAGCAAAAGAAGACCCTTTGAAATAGCTGGGATCAGTCCTTTCAGACATATGCTTGGCAATGACTGGCTGGTGCCTAAAATGAAAGCAAAAAGGGCTTAGGATGGAAGAAGGCTTGAGTTTTCCTAATAACACTTGAGTCTCCTGTCTCTGCATCTGTCACTAAAGATTAGCCTTCAGAACAGTTCTGTGTGAACCCCCTACATGTTAAAGATGAACTTTAAGTTTCAACATTCCCTATCGTCCTCACTTGCAGGCTGCTGGCAACCCAGCTTTAAAGGAAACCAGCCTTTATGGCTTCCGTGCTAAGCTTTAAGGTACAATTTCCTTCTCTCAGACATGTGGGGTCTTGACAGGGTTTTAGGACAGTGGGGAAGAGCTGCACTTGGGGTTTTCTTTATCGCAAGTGACTTTCTTAATTCAGCAACACAAAATGTTAACACTTTTCCAAAAGAAATAAATATCTAAATCCTGGCTTCCTAGATCAAAACGAAATATCACTTGGCATTGAGATAAAAGCATTATTTACAGTGATAAGACTTTTCTCCAAAGAGTGTGTATTCAGAAAGAGTTGAAAGAGTGATTAGCTATAAGCTCTTACTTTGTGTTTCAATCCTTAAATTCCACACTGTAATCTTTAATTTAGAAGTCGGTATGTGAGTAAAGTAATAAGCAAAAGCCTCAACTGATATCAGGTCAAGCCCTTGAAGTTCTGTCCACAGCTTCCCTTTGCTTTCTTGGGCTTTCTGAGGGAAAGAGGAAGGAATGGAATTTCCAATGTCAAGATAAATCGCACATGCCCAAATCTGACAGTAGTCAACCACCTGGGAAACGAACAAGCATTTTCAGGCCAGAACTCTTCATACCTTATGTAGCAAAGGCACTTTACATAGTGGAGATAATTTAGTCTCCCGAAAAAGCAACCGTGTAGCTCCCTCTGGGAAGCCACCTACACCCACTTTTTATCCTTGTCAGAAAAAGCCCTTCCCAGAGAATGTGGAGAAGGTGCCAGATGTGTGTTATAATGGAAAGAGCATGAGGAGACTGGGTTTTATTCCCAGATCAATCAATTACCGGCTATTTCCATATTTATTTTTTTTAAAAAAACCCACTAGAGAACATGGTGAGACTCAAATGGAATTACATATACACGTGAAAGCACTTCACATTTGAATACAGCTTTATGGTTTGCAGTATATTTTACTTAGTATTGTTTCCACTGGTCTATATGAAAAACACATCCTTACTCTGTCCGTTTAGGCAGGACAGAAAACTTCATAGTAGCGTCTCTTCCCATCCCAAATGCTTTCTTTTTCCTTTGGAGACAGGTTATCGCTCTGTCACCCAGACTGGAGTACAGTCATCATAGCTCATTGCAGTCTCCAACTCCTGGGCTCAAGTGATCCTCCTGCCTCAGCCTCCTGAGTAGCTGGAACTACAGGCCTGCACCACCATGGTTAATTTTTCTATTTTTTGTAGAGATGGGATCTCACTCTTACTCAGGCTGGTCTCAAACTCCTGGTCTCAAGCAATCCTCCTGCGTCTGCCTCCCAAGGTGTTAGGATTACACCACATCTTTATTATTACCACACCTGATCCCAAATGCTATTTATCTTTCTTGACTTCATGACGGAATTTTGTATCTAGAAGCTGATCTTGACATCCTTTTGATCTCAATGGCCCACCATCCTACTCTCCATTATAAGATACAAATCTCTGAGCAAAACTAATCAAGAGCATTATTGAATCCTGTGAAAATTTTTAAGGGTTCCACCATTTTTAAGGGTCTGCCTCTTAAGTCGGGGCAGACCATACTTCAACATCCAAACCAGGACAATTCTGAAAGTGAAAGAGGATCCTATAAATCATGACACCAGGCAACAGGTAAACTGGGACTGTCTTTACAGGCCAATCTCCTAACAAATCTCAAGTTCTAAATTGAGGTACAATTTAGGCAAGAGATGAAAGTCTTAAAGGTTACCTATAAATGATAATTGCATTTTCATTAATTCATTTTCTGGTGCATTAGATTTTCTCCAACTGATTTTTCAGATGATAGGGACCATCTGAGCTTTCAGTTCCTCTCCTACTATACCTTCTATACATCTTCTATTCCTGTTAAACAAAAGTCAGCAAACTGAGCAAAAAGAAAGAAAAAAGACATATATATCATCTGCTGTTTCTATTTAAAGGAACTCTATTTGTTGGCTTGTTGGTTTTAAAAACACAGAAACTGTGCTGAATGGAAAATAACCATCAGTTATATTCCCGTCACCTAGAACCAAATACTGCTAACATTTCAGCAACTGTTGTTCCAATCTGTCTCCAATGTTTCTAATTTTTCATTACACCAGTAATATATGAATATTTTGGCCCTTTTAAAACATTGGAAAATATAGAAAATTAGAAGGAATGGTATGATGGCCCAAGAACCTACTAATTTCTAGGCATTTAACATACATCATTCCATTTAAGTCTCAAACTAACCTTTATTGATGGTAGTGTTTTTATATACATATTACAAATAAGAAAACAAAGGGTAAGAGACATTAAGTGATGTATATGGGAGCCAGATTAGCCCAAAGTACTTCCAGATTCCAAAGTTTATTGTATTTCTGCTGTATAGCATTATTTTTAATACTTTATGCATTTTCTTCCTACCTTTTCTCTGTATAGTTTTTTCTTTGTTTAACCTAATCATACTATGTATAATGTATCTTTATGTGTATTTTCACATGTTAATATAAACCATATGAAGATTGCATCTCAGTAAGAGTAATGCAAGCTTGACTGGAGGAAAAAAATCAAGCAGTACAGAAAGTTATAAAGGGGAAAGTACAATTTTCCTTTATCCCCTCTATACCTCGGTCCACTCAATCTGTCTTTCAGAGGTAATCACAGGGAATCCTTTTTCATGTCTCCTCTAAGGCATCTAAGTATGTCAGGCACGTGCATCAGCTTACACCTATTTCTGCGTTCCTCTTTACAACACAACTCCCAAGACCATCCATGTTCACTGTTTTCTCTTGAATCTGTTTTCTCTTGAATTCCCCCCAGTCAGACTTTCGTTCTCACCACTTCAACAAGACTGCCCTTGTCAAAGTCACCAGTGTCCCCCACATTGCCAAATCCCAACGTTACTTCTACAACCTCCTTTTCTTCAACTCCGAGCAGCAATTGGCACAGTATGCCACATCCTCCTTCTTGAAATATTTTCCTCTCTTGGCTTCCAGGCTGTCACTCTCTTGGATCTCATCCTGCCTCTTTGGCCATTTCTTCCTGGTCTCCTTTGATGGCTCTTCCTCGTTTTCCTGACCTCTAAACGTTGCATAATCTCAATGCTCAACCATCTCCCCTTCTCTATCTGTGTTACTTCTCAGGTCATCCAGACCTGGCCTTTAAATGCCTTCTGTATGCTGACAATTCTCAAATTTATGTCTCCAGACCAGACTTCTCCCCTGAACTTCAGACTTGTATATCTAACTGCCTCCTTGATATTTTACGGAAAATCTCAAACTCAACATGTCAAGCCTTAATTTTTGATTCTCCTCTCCCAATCTTCCCCATCCTAGTAAATGGCAACTTTATTTTTCTTGTTGCTGGGGGTGGGAGAGCGGGGGAAGATGAGAAGACAAACAATAAAAAAAAAGAAAACCTTGAAGTCCCTCTTAAATTCTCTCTCTGCCTCCTTCTCCCCCTCCTATCTAATCCATCAGCACATCCTGCCAGCTCTACCTTCTAACTACATCCTGGGTCTGACTGGCTTCTCATCACCCTCACAACAACCAACTCTTTGCCCTGGAGGAGTATACTAGCTTCCAACATGGTCTCCCTGCTCCACCTGTTACTTACAGTCAATTCTCCACATAGCAACAAGAGTAGCTTTTAAAACGGCAAGTTGGGTCATGGGCCACTAACTTTCTCAAAACCTCAAAATGGTTTCCATCATCCTTTTAATAAAACCCACAGTTCTTACTACATGCAGCAAATACTTGTATGATCCCCATCCTCCCAGTGCTCCCTATGACATCACTTCCTGCCGTTCCTTCCCTCACGTTCTCACTACACCCCGCACACTGGCCTCCTTGCTCTTCCTCACACATGTTAAGACCATGCTCTCCTCCTATTATTCCATCTCAGCACTTACTAGTCCATTTACCTGGAATGTTCTTCATCAGATAGCCACCAGCTGTGCTGCTTCACTTCATTCTACTCTCTGCTCAAATATCAGCTTTTCAAAGACTTCTTCCCTGATACTCATACTCTGTTGTGCCCTATTCCACTCCTCTTTTGTTCTCTCTCCCTATTGTTCTCTCTCCTTTATTCTCTTATTTTTCTTCAAAGCACATATTACTATTTGATAAATTATATAACTATTGTCTTATTGCCTATCTCCAGCCACAGAATGTAGACTCTTTGACAGGAAAGATTTTGTTTTATTTGCTATTCTATATTTAATGTTTATCACATTGTCCATATTCAGCAAACAGTCATTGAATGAGGGAAACATAGCTATAATCTATGTATTTTTTTACATTAAAATGGAATAATATACATAATATTCTACAAATAGTCATTTCCACTAGCCAGATGGAAATACTTTATAATTCATCAGACATATGATATAGTACTCAGAATTGTCTTCCCTCAATACTGGGGAATGTTTAGCCCTAGACTAACTGCTGCTATGGTCCTGCCTAGAAAATATCAAAAAAAATACCAAAAACAATCAAACTGTTTCCAAGAAACTTAACTGCATCCTAGACAAAGTTCAGGAATACTTATAGGAATACAAAAATATCCAGCACCTAAAAAGGTAAAATTCACAATGTCTGGCATCCAATCAAAGATTACTAGGCATGATAAGAAGCAGAAAAACACAACCATAATAAGGAGAAAAATCAATCAATCAAAATCACCTAACACAGATATAGATGTTAAAATTAGCAAGCAAACAAGGACATTAAAACTATTATAACTGTACCCTGCATATTTAAGAAGTAGAGATATATACAATTTTTAAAAGCCCAAATCAAACGTATACAAAACTACAAGGTCTGAGCTGAAAAATACGCTGGATGAGATTAATGACTAATTAAACATTGCAGAACAAAATATTAGGGAACCTGACAATATAGTAATATAAACTATCCAAAATACAACAAAGGAAAAGAATTTTTAAAAATTAAAAGAACATCAGTGAACTGAAGAACAGCTTTAAACAGCCTAAAATACATGGAATTGAAGTTCTCTTAGGAACTAAGGGTGGGAGACAGAATAAATATTTGAAAATATATGGGCTAAAAATTCTAACTTGATGAAAACTATGAACTTACAGATTTAAGACACTCAAAGAACTCTGAGCACAAGAAACATAAATAAAACTACAGCAAGGTATAGAATAATAAACCTGTTTAAAGCAAGTATTAAAAAAGGAAAATCTTAAAAGTAGTCACAGAAAAAGAGCACATTATGCACAGAGGAAGAAATGTCAAGAGGACAGCAGATTTCTCACCAAGAACAATGCAAGCAAGAAGACAGTTGAAAACCATCTTTAAAGTATTGAAAGAAAATCTATCGACCCAAAATGTTATACCCAGTAGAAATATATTTCAAAAACCAAAGTGAAATAAAGACTTTTTCAGATAAACAAAAGCCTTAAGACCTGTACTACAAGAACTACCAAAGAAAGTCTTTCAAATGGAAAGCAACTGACACTGAGTAGAAATATGAATCTACACAAAGGAATGAAAAGTACCAGAAATAGTAATTACATGGAGAAATGCATAAGATTTTTTCTTTTTAACTCTTTTTAATAAATAACATAGACCAGGCACAGTGGTCATGCCTATCATCCTGGCACTCTGGTAAAAACTCCCAGCAAATGAGGAACAGAAGGGAACTTCTTGGACCTAATAAAGAGTATCTGTGAAAAACTTACACTTAATATATTACTTAATGGTGAAGGACTGAAAGCTTTACTCTGTGAGGAAATATAAGGATGTCTGTTCTCACCTCATGTTCAACATTGTACAGGAGGATCTAGCCAGTGCAATAATAAGTTAAGACAAAGAAGTAAAGAGCATCCAGACAGAAGAAATAAAACTATCTTTATTGGAGAATACCACGATCATCTATGTAGAAGATCTGATAGAATCCTCAAAAAAAGCTACTAGTACCAATAGGAGTGATGTCAGTGAGTTTGTAGGATACAACAAGATCAACACAAAAAAATCAATTGTATTTCCATGTACCAGCAATAATCAGAAATTAAAATTTTAATAAAGCAATATATTTATAACACGATCAAAATAATAGAAACACTGAAGGATAAATCTGACAATAAAGTGAAAACTACACCTGAAATAAACTGAAAACTACATAATTCTGCCAAAATAGAGTAAAGAAAACTTAAATAAATGGTGAGTTATAGGCTTGTTCATGGACTGGAGACACATACTGCTAAAATGGCAATTCTCTCCTAATCGTATATATATCATTTAATCAGAATCCCAGCAGGCTTTTTTGTAGAAAGTGACAGGCTGATTCTAAAATTTATGAAATGCAAAAGGACACAGAGTACCCAAAACAACTACCTCATTTCAAGACTTATCACATAGTTGCAATAATTAAGACAAGAGAGGCATGTGGATCAGTGGAATCGAATAGGGTCCAGAAGTAGACATATAGTAGCAAATATATGAATGATTTATTTTTGACAAATATGTAATGGCCATTCAGTGGAGAAAAGCACAGATTTCTCAGCAATGTTGTTGGAACAATTGGATATAAATTTGCAAAAATTTGAACTCTGATCCATAGGTTGCATCACACAGACAAATGCTAAATGTTTAAAGTGATGGATATGGTAATTACCCTGATTTGATCTTTATACTATATATACATGCATTGAAACATTACATTTTACCCCATAAATATGTATAACTTATATGTCGATTATAAATAAAAAAGAAAGAATAATAATTGAAAATAGATCATAGACCCAAAGGTAAAACTTGAAATTATAAAACTTCCAGAAGCAAATATAAGAGAAAATTTTTGTGACTTTGGATTAGGCAAAGATTTCTTAGATATGACACTAAAAGCAATATCTATTAAAAAAAAAGTTGATAAATTTCATCAAAATTTAAAACTTTAATTCTTTGAAAGATACTGTTAGGAGAATAAAAAGACAAGCTATGGATTAGAATAAAATATTTGCAAAGCACATATCTGATAAAGGATTTGTATACAGAATACATAAGAATGCTCAAAAATGAATGATGAGAAAACCCAATTTTTAAAATGGGCAGTCACCTCACCAAAGAAAGAATCCAAATGGTAAATAGCACACAAAGGATACAAAACATCGCTACTCAGTTGGGAACTGCAAATTAAAACCACAAGATAAAATGGCTCACATACCACATGTCGGTGAGGATGTAGAGAAACTGGAACTCTCACGCACTGCTTGTGGGAACATAAAATGGTATATAACATTTTGGAAAACATTGTCTGTACAACTACCAAACAATCTAGCCATTGTACTCCTAGCTGTTTACCCAACAGAAAAGAAAATATATATCCATACAAAGACTTGTACACATATGTCCAGAGTAGCTTTATTTATAATAGCCCAAAGCTAAAAACAACCCAAATGTCCATCAACAAGTGAAAGGATAAACAGATCATGGCTTAACTATACAATGGAATATTATTCCACAGCAAAATGGAATGAACTGATGATATACATGATATAAATGTATGACTCTCACAATTATGCTGAAAGAAGCCAGACAAAAATGAGTATATACTGTCCTCTTATAAAATTCTAGAAAATGTAAACCAATCCATAGTGGCAGAAAGCACTGCCCGCCTGGGGAAGGGGACCGCAGAGAATGGTGGGAGGTAGAGATTTCCAAGGGGCACAAGAAAACATTTGGGGGTGACGAATGTGTTCATTATCTTGATTGTGGAGATAGTTTCACAGACATACACTACATATGTCCAAACGTAACAAATTGTGCATTTTCAATATGTGAAATTTATTGTAGGTCAATTATATCACAAAAAAATCTGTTAAAAAAATAAAAAGGAAAGATTGCCTATTTGAGGTTGACCTTTTGCCAACCTAAATTTTAGCCTCATTGCAAAAATTTTCTTGAACAATATTTAGGAACAGACTGACATTGTTAAGCTTAATGCTCTGTGAAATAGTCTAAGCTAATTGTTTCAAAAGCTTGTCGCAGCAGTTTTCTGAGATTATATCACAAGACACTTTTTTTCTTTATGTAAGCATAAGCTAATGTTGTCGATGGAGACCAAAGAATGCTGTTACTGCAGTAGTCTCAACCATGTTCGTGCCAACACTGAACGTGTTATTTCACCTAAAGAGGTTTGAGAACAATGCCCTGAGTACCCTGTGTCATGCCTGTCACGATACAATGTGGCTTCTGCAGGAAATTATTCAGAGGAGATGGCAAGTCTGAGTCATTGGTGGACTGGTTGGTGTGTATGTATATATAATATGAGTACACTCATGTGTGAGAAAGATTGAGAGACAGAAATTGAAGGACAGGGACACAGAGGGACATATAAAGGGACCCTGAGTCAAGTATCAATTAATAGATGTGTTCCTCTTCTGGAACTTTCTGGCTTTAATCCAGCTGTTTCATTTCTGCAGAAAAAAATGTAGTGTCAGTTGCTTGACTTCTAAATAGCTGCCCTCTCCCCTACATCTTCTCGTCCCACCTCAGAAACTCATAGAGTCCCCAAGTCAATTGCTCATGGAACAATTACACATAAACACAGACACAAGTGCACACACGTGCATCGGAACCCAGGTCCTCCAACACCAGTGCAAATGCTTCCTTTTATTTGCTTCTCAGCAGAAGTTGCCAGAAACCTATGTTACTGCTGAGGCCTCTGTTCCTCACACTCAACAACTATATCTCATGTTGGGTCTCTTTACACTAACTTACTGTTTCCTAAACTCAGCCATGCCAGTGACAACTTAGATTTGACTAAAACAACGAAGGTGGTCCATCATTATTACTCACCTACTATTTTTTTCAAAGCAATTCATTTCTTTTATATATTAATTTATTTTTTAAATGTTCCTTTACTTCTTCAAACAGGAAGCCAGTATCCCCTGGTAAAGGTAGAAGGCAATTCTAAAAACAAATACAGTGAACACTAAAGCCGTGAGAAAATGCCTACGCAATGTCCTGCAGAAGCCTCTGGGTCTAAGCTCAGCTCCCTCTTTGGGGCTGGTCTGTCTGACTCAGGCATCTCTAGGACGTGCTGATACCTCTTCTTAACAAACTGATACTCTCCTCTTGACTAATGAGTAGGGCTGAAAGAGAGATAAAAAGGGAGTAACTGGTTACATGTGTTGTGTGTGCCACCTGAAGTCATCTCGTGCCATGGGAGCTGTTGCACTCCAAGATCTCATTGAGGGCCTGTCTCCTGAGACTTGAGACTAAGATGGATTCAGAGTTCACATAAAAGTCTGACCGACTCCGAGAACACAGGAGCAAGCATCAAGGCCCCCATCAGTCCGTATGGCATCTTTGTGCCAATTATAAAAAGGTGCCCAGTCTGGGCGGATGAGCCCTGCCGTGCACAAGGCTTGGAGAGAAGACGGTGCCTGTGCGAGTGTTTGAAAAGGTCTCCCTTTTCCAGGCCAGCACAGCCTTCTGTCAGGCAGCACGTGTGTTGGGTTTTGGCCCCACTTGAGCCCTTGACTCAGTGCCCTTGTGCAGTGAACAATGGACACCACTATGCCATGATGGTTTGCCAAGCATTACCTAAGCTTCAGCATTTCCACTAGTTACTACAAACTCCTAATTCAGTAGCTGACTTTTTAGGGCTACCTGTGGCATCGCCCCACCACTGCACTCCAATTCCTTTTTATTTCCAGCCTTTGGGCTGTGCAGTCACTCAACAGCGCTTCCACTGGGACACAGAACAAGACTCCACTGGGGAGAGAGGAAGTATTAGCAGCTCCCTCGCGGGGTCCAGATGTCCTTTGGTCTTGGCTTATTCCTGCTCGCCCTGTCGCCTGCTATTTTCACGGCTGGCGCTAGAGGAGAAGCGCCCCTTCTTGGAGATGGCTAAGTGCCTCCCAGTCATGCTGATATTGAAGAGCTGAGTAATTAGCTGAATTTGGAGGTATGCCTCTTTTGCCAACGGCATATGCTAATGAACACAAAGTCCAGGTAAATTATTGAAAGCAGCAAACTGGCAACAAGAGGGTCTATTGTTTGAGTGTGTTCTGACTGTCTGAAGACAGATCTCTGCCCTGCAAGATTAGAACATCGACAAGGGTTGGTTCAATCAACAAGAGTATGGATTAAACATGCCACAGAGAGCTGGATGGCAGGTGGGGCCAGGTTAGTATTAGCACAAACGAGAAGCAGATTTTTGTTTTGCATCTTACACTCTGAATTCTGGGTAACTCGCAGCTCAGTTAATTTTTAAAAGAGGATTCTAAAATGGAAAGTTCAAAGAGGAATTCATATAATTGCTTACATAAAGCCACCGTCTTAAAAAGGTCACATAAATAAGACAGACTTGGTTCACAATGCCCAGTGGGAGTTGGAAGCAGTAATGAGTAAGAACTAAACTCATCCAAGAACAGGCTATGTGGACCGGTTAGCTCTCTTTGAAGGCGAATTTCCTGGAAGGTCCCCTAGCTTAGTCCTAGGACCCACGCCCTGTGGTGACAGAGTAGGGGGATCTAGAGGAAAAAAAAAAGGATCCCCTATGCCCAATCTCTGGGTCAAAGATGTGGAAACAACCTAAGTGCCCATCAATCCATGAGTG
>CAUYSK010122213.1:0-10305 GCA_963575035.1 Avahi laniger
TTAGGCCCATTATCCAAAGTGAGGCACCACAAGAGCAGAAGAACGGGATCCATTTGTACTCGCCATCAAATTGATACTAACTGATCAACACTAGGGTGATCACATGGCAGAAATACTCTCTAGGGATTAGGGGGACGGAGGGGGCAAATCTACAACTAACGGAGAGCACTAAAGGGAGGGAAGAGCATGCCTTTAACCCGCATTTGGGTGAGGCAAATACATAAAGTGTAACTAGAATGTTTGTACCCTCACAATACCCTGGAATAATAAATAAATAAGTAAATAAATAAATTCCTGTAAACACTTGGTCTTCTCCCTGTCTCAGCCATTAGGGATTGAGCTATTTTCAGTTAGATATGTTGATGTCTTCTATGTCTCCACAGACCTAGATAACATACATTATAAGTATTTCTGATAGTTTGCAGTAGTGTACAAGCATTATAAGACAACATAAGGTACTACATAACTATCAACCATTGTGATGATTAAATATCTTAATTCATTATATCATATATTTTTAAGTGACTGAGACTTCTAGTGTCTTGTGTTCTGACAGGATCAGAGAGAGACTGGGGAATAGAAACAGGTATGACTTTGGCCATCGACTTTACAAAAGCCTTGCTCATTCTCAAGGGTGCTTTTGTTCGAATATGAAAAAGTCAATGGGAAGTGAAAACTAAAGTATGACTTTTAAAAAGAAGAGTGGGACAGAATAAAAATTATTAGAAAATATAGTTATACATTGATATATTGAAATGAAGTTTTTCCCTCTTTTGGTCTTTATGTATTGCAGAACTTCTGAAAAAGATGATACAATATGAATTAGTTTATACAAGCTCTTTCAAAGATATTTTGAGGATATATCTCAGCAAGAAATAAATAACTGAGGTGTATTTTTCCTGCATATTTCTCTCCTCTTTGAAGAGAGGATAAATTAATTTTAATATCTCTGTTTGCTTGTAGTTCTGAAGTAATCAAAGTTATAAGCAGTTTGTTCCATAGGCTATTCATTAAAGCCACGTCAGTAACTCACCACCTTTTCCATTCCTTACAGGTGATTAGAACAACAATTTCATAATATTTCTGACAAATTAACAAATGACCAGTGACTATTTTGAACTGCATTCCCAGTTCTCCAGAAATTGTAAATGATATACCCATACACACACACAGAATGTGTGCTAGTTGCTGATATCAAGAATGGTACAGCTATATATTTGCTCACTGAGGAGTACTTGTCTGGGAGTTTCCTTTCTCTCGTTTTCAGAGGACAGATATTGTACCCACAGCAATTACGCAATGGATATAAAAAAGAGGGAGTTATGGGAAAATCCTCAAAGTCCACTGAACCTACAAATTGACACAACAGTTTTCTTCGTCTCATATGTTTATTCTGTCTCTTGGAACTGAAGTAGAATCAAATCATCCACTACGATCAACATGTAGATAAAACTGAATTGTCACTGTTTTCTATGAGTAAATCCACATTTGCATTTAATTCTCCAATTTGCCTAAGCAAAAATTTTACTCTCAATTCAGTGTACTCAGTCAAATCCAGTGATTTGATTAATATTGCTGTCATTGTTCAATTCGTAGTTCAGTCACTTTGCAGGATATAGGCAGTCTTCCATTGTTTCATCCCACTTCATCTGCCCTGTCTTGCTACTCCAGGGTACCTGCTCATCACCTGAACCCTGGCGAAGTAAACGGTGTCCTAAGAAACTTCCAGTTGTTGAGTCATTTCTTGCTTAGTTCAATTGATCTTGGCCTCATGGCCAGCAGATATTCTGCTTTGCTGGTCTCTACTGGTGTTGCCTGCCTTGCTCATCTGTTTTTCCAGATATGATCCTGTCTTTACTGTTGCCAATTGTGCAACAGCAAAGAGTCCTATCTCTCCTGGAAGGGAAACTCTTTTCTATTTCTTGGTGCAACCGTTGCTTATTAAGTCATTTTGTGTTCTCTTAAAAGGACAAAAACCCTTAGGTGTTTCTCTCCACCATATTGGAGCATTTAGGGTTTATAAAGCTGTCCTCACGATGATCCCATAGGGCTCATTTCTTTACTGTTGCACTAAAACCATACTAGATGTTAGATTTTCTGAAAGTTTCTAAAATGAACAATACAATTATTTACAACCTTAATTAAAATAGGAAGAAGTCCAAAATGTCCCTTTTAATTTTTCCCACCAAAATCCATGTAATGGTTTATATGATAAGATGTGACCGCTGTGATTTTTGTTACGTTACATGGCAAAGGGATTTGGCATATGCAATTAAGACCACCAATCAGTTGATTTTGAGTTAATCAAAAGAGATTATACAAGTGGGCCCAATCTAGCCAGATGAACCATTTAAAACCAAAGGGTTTTCTCTACTTTATGATAAAAAGGGAGGTAAGAAAAATATGAAGTATTAGAAGGATTCAAAAGTACTGTTGTTGGCTTGGAGATGGAGGGCAGCCGGCAAGAGGGAATATGGCGGCTTACAAGCTGAGAGCAGCTTCCAGCTGACAGCTGGAAAGGAAATGGTGGCTTCATTTTCCACAACTGTAGACAACTTAATTCTATTTCTGAATAGCTTGGAGGCATATTCTTCCTCAAAGCCTCTAAAGAAATGCCCCATCCAAACAACACTTTGATTTTAGCCTGTGACACTTTAAGCTAAGAACCCAACCAAGGTAGTCCAGACTTCTGCCCTAGAGAAACGTGAGATGACAATCCAATAATTTATTTTCAATTCTGAGATGTCTGATTAGTTTTATCTTTAGTACTTAAGTTCATGGTAACTGTTATAAAGCAATAGAAAACCAATACATTGTTATCTATGTAAGAGTTTCCTAGAATATTAAAGCCACGTTGATGAAGACAACCAAACAGAAAGGGCATGTTAATATAGACAGTAAGCTGAGCAAATGTCTCTGGTTTCAGTTCTCATTGGAATTGCTTTTCAAACTGTATTGCTGCAAATAAGAAGCTCGTAGGTAAATATTTCCATTTTCAAAAATATACAGAAAAAAGATGTTATTCCATGCCACTAAAATCTTCTTTAACAGGGGAGTTATTTAAATGTCATATTTTTCTGCTAGTAAACATAGAAAACATACATAGATATGTTAGGAGATGTGTGTATACACACACACACACACACACACACACACACACATATATATACTATATACACATTTACAGAGAGGTGATTTAAAAAGATAAGATTATTATAAATTATTTGCCCACAGTGTTTCAATATGATGGATGGTTTGTACAAATCAAATTTTCTCATATTAAATTTTCTTTCTTTCTTACTTTATACCTGAACTAAATTTAGTTATGACAGTATATTAATTTCATTTGATTTACTCTTGATATAGAAGTTAGACAAGGCAATGTCTATAATAGAAAAAAATATTTTCTTCCACATCATTAATCTTATGTATTATAAATTTATATTTATTTTATGCATAATCCAAAAAAGTTATATAGCATTTTAAAAAATCAAGTTTTTTGTAAACATTATCTTGAGCAGCAAAATTTGGAATTAAAATAATATTTGAAATTATAAGTAAGATTTAATTTTGAAGTCAATAATTTAGTGTTTAATGATTTTAGTCTTGGGATTTGACTCTTTGTAAATACTGAATTTGTGTGTTATGAACAATTTATGATTTTTGTTAAAGTATAGCTAAATAGGAAATTATAAAGAAAAATATCTGTGAATCTGCTACCCAAAATAATCATGTTATTTTACCATAAAACATTTTGGGGAAGCTACTTATTTCAGTGCAATAGTCTCTTTTTTAACATAAGAGATTTCAATCTATCATAAATTTTCCATGTTGTTTTATTTAATATAATTTCACATTATTAAAACTTCCTAAAATGTTTAATATATAGTGGTATATATGCATATATCATATTATACACTTAAGCATTTCTATATTCAGGAAATCGGATAAGGATTTTGAACTTCAGTTAAGTTACACAGTAATACATGCTTGTAACCTTTATCTGGGTTTTGTGTTTGTTATTGTTATGATTAAAGGCTGGGATATGAACATGATATAACATTTTGCATGGGCTAGACATTTAAGAAGTTAAATTTTAAAAAATATTTTCCTTTTCAATTTCTAATCTGGTTAGTTATTTATTATTATTTCAGGGATAGGCTTTAACCTCCACAGAAATTTTAAGTTGTAGTTAAATTCTTTTTCTGACTCTACTTAGGTAGCCTAAAAATATTTCCTTAAAATATACAAACATTTAAAGTCTATATATATAACAAAAAAACTAAAAAAAGAAAAAAGAAAGCCATCTTTCTGTGAATGATTTCAATGAAAGCAATACTTTTCACAATATCTTTTGTTTGAAAAATATTATAAAATTTTGATAAATTTAAACAGATAAGAATATCATATAGGAGGAATTATAAATATGACACACACAAAAAAGTACACAAGCACCCTTAGCTCTCACTCCAAATGAATGGTGCCTCACAAACATAGGCACTGGTGTAACTTGCATATGGTGAGTAGCAACTCTCTTCTTTTTCTAATTCACATGATAATCAGAGAAGTAAGATATCAAACTCTCGAGGACAGTCCATCCAAGAAAGAACCTGTCAGGAAATTGTGCTCCAAGCTGTGCCTCTGGAAATGTCTTATTAGTATTGAAAACTTCACCAGGCTGACTATCTAGATGATATGTTCTTTTAGTTTTTAAAATTTATGTGAAACAATTGGGAGAAACTTTCATATCTATCTCATACAGGGTATCTATTTATAAAAAGACAATTGCTTTTTCAAATGGAGAAAACTGAATCATTCTAGATTTGTGAACGTGAAGTTTGATATTTCTGTTTAAATGACACAAGGAGTGCCCGATTCCTTATCAAATTCATCCTCCTTCACCCTAAACATGGCAAAACTTCAGCCATACTATTTGTCAATTTAAAAAGATTTCTGCCTCATGCTAATGTGCAGTTGGATGGCATACATTTATCATTCTTCAGTGTTTATTTGATACCGATCATTCGGCTATAGCTTTGTATAGCTTTTCCTATGTTTTTTGCAAGTTGTATTAGTAATGTCCTGATCATTTATATGCTATTTTAGAAACCTGCATTTTTCAAAAAATTTCAAATTTGAAGGAAGTCACATTTTAGAGTGGTCCAAAATGTTTATTCATCCATTCATTCATTCCTTAATTTACTCATATATATGCTGCTATTTATTATAGACCGTGTGCCGGCACCAAAAACACAGCAATCATCTCGCAACATGACCCTGGCCCTTAAAGAGAGAGTTTTATTCATAGAAAATTATGTTAGTGAGGCATATAGGCTATAGCATCATGAAAGTTATGATGAATTAAAATATAATCTGCTATGAGACCAAGAAGGGACTAGTAGTTATAAAACCAAAATGATTCTAGAATATCTATTTAAAATAAGAAGTATCTATGTTCAGAGTTGTTAATTCAGATAATGTTTGTTAGTCAAGTCATGTGCTATTTTCATATGCTTTTTGAAACAACACGTATGAGTATTCTTTTGATAGAGAAGTTCTTGATTTTTCTGATAATTTTTGTTCCTTGATGACATACTTGACTCCCAGAAGTAGATCATTTGCTAACATACATTATTTGTTATGCAAGGTTTTATCTACAGAAAACTTAGTTTTTACTCATTTCCAACCTAACATCTGCAACCCTGGCATCCTATGATTCAACAATGATAGGAGTAACTCTACCTGATATTTTTCTCACATTATTATCAATTATCATTATACTTCTTTCCACTAGTTCTAATGTACTCATTCTACATCCTCAAAGGTAAATCATTTTCAGTTGAACTGTAGTTTTCAGCTGGCAGTCTGTCAAAGAATCATACTGGTGTTATTTTTAAAATTAACACACGTATTTATAAAAAGGGCGTGCACATTTCAAGAACAATTTTTGCTATCAAATGGAATTCTTGTAAAGAAAATTGTACATTTTCATATACAAATAATGATAAATTTAAAATACTTTAATTAGAATATTTTTAGAAAATCAAGAAATAGGTAGTTTGTCATAAGAAAAACACTAGTAATTTCATTGTGTTCTATATTATATAGCTTGATATCTGAATAATAAAAAAACACTGCCTGTTCTTTAAAATGCATAATATTGACATGTAAGGATAAATTTTGTTTTTATTGTGATCATATATACATGTGCATAACATACAAACGAACATACACATATAGTGTTTTTGTTAAGAGAATTTTTGTGGTGTGTTGCAAAATGTGTTTCAGTACTTGAAATATCCCTCCAAGCAGTCCTAGCCTCCAGGAGTACCAGCATAATCTAGAAAAAAGTAACTACAAAAGAAATTTGTAGAAGCTTGGGGAATTTCTTATCTTACTGCAGAAAAAAAGCTCTCTGGAGAGAATAATTTGATATCTAAAGCTTTTCCTATTTGAGTACAAATCCCATAAAGCACTTTTTTACAAATTACCCTGTTAGGAATTACTTTAGTTCTTATGTCTTTGAATTCTAATAATTTGTATGGTTTTCATAGCAAATAGAATGTATTTGTTAAAAAGACAGTTTATTGAACATTTATATGCTGAAATATTTAGTTTTTTATTAGAGACAAAGAGGCTGTATACGAGAAGAATGTTAGGGAGTAGCTTGAAACTGTTAAAATAGTTCTCTATTCTATGGTCTCAAAATTGAAGGCATGCAACCTGAAAGACTTACAGAATAATTCATTGTGATTGTGGTGCAGGCATAATACATTGGAAATTTACATATATGAGTACATTTGTATATGTTTGCACAAACATACATATAATTTCATATTTTATGGCTATTTTATCTATGCATTATAATCTAAAACATCTATATTGCTATGGTATTATATCTACAATTTTTCAACAGCATAAATAAATATAGAGATATCAAAAGTTAGTGTTTCAATTTATATTTTACTAGTAAAAGTATATTTAAGAATTTTGGAGATTATAGATCTAGTCAAATGGAAATATAAAAAGAAACATTTGCATACAGTTAATTGGATGACCGATACATTTGTCATGAATATAACTGCTAAATCCTTAATATTGGGTCAGAATATGGGGATGGTGGGAGCAGGCATAATTTGCCAGTGTAATTTACATGATTTAAAAGATAAGCTTTGGACTTCCAGTTTCTGGTCTGGCACATAAGAAACTTTGAAGTCACTACTCCACCCTAATAGCAGTTAACACTGAACAACTGAAAAATCTATAATTCTTCTTAAATATATCTAAGAAGGGAGGTCACAGGGCAAACTGCTGCCCTCAAAATTGGAGAGACAGGCATGTGCAGAGAATCACAACTTTATTGGAGCAGAAATCTATAATCAGAAACCCCTACAAGAACAAGTATGGGGGTAGAAACATCTAAATTGAAATTCATAAATTACTGGGGCTCAGTGTGGTCACATCTGTAGTTAAAAATTCCAGGGGAACCCAGTTTAAAGGGTGCCCCACATTTTGTGATTTTACTTCCAGGAGCTCAACCAGGTTCTCACAGTGAATATTGGAGGGTGAGGGGGAAATTAGCCATTTTTAAATATACCAAAGCATTCTATTGTTACAAAGTCTGCCCTGAAGAGACGTTATTTTAACAGAGCTTAAACTATTTCATTTTTTCAGAGCTTAATTTACCTGGGATATGGGAAATAACTAATTCCAGTCCATTCTAGCCCATCAGGTGGAGGATGGAAAATATCCATCGCCAGCCCATTCTAGCCTAAGTGGCTTCCTGTCTCACGTAAGGAGTGTGGGGGAGTGGGAAACTGAGAAGCATTTGTGAAGTTCACAGTCCAGAGAAGCAGGCTCACTAAAAGACTGAGACCTAATCATAAGACTATAGAATTCTTCTGCCCCCACACCTTTCCACATTACTGAAAACCTAATTTACTAGTTTATCCTCCTCTTTTATCAAGAAAAAAATCACTGGGAATACTAAAAGGCAAATACATAATGTGAAGTATCATAGCTAGCATCAGAAGCAGACACAAATATGGCAGGGTTGTTGGAATTATCAGACCTGACTTTTAAACAACTATAATTAATGCACTAAGAGCTCTAATGGATAAAGTATACAGCATGCAAGAACATTAGGGAAACATAAGCAGAGAGGTGGAAATTCTGAGAAATGATCAGAAAGAAATGCCAGAGATGACAGATACCACAACAAATAAAGAATGCCTTTGATGAGCTCATTCGTATATGACACAGCTGAGGAAAGAATCTCTGAACCTGAGGACACATCAACGGAAACATCCAAAGCAAAAAAGCAAAGAGAAAAAATGAATGAAAAAAATAATTGAAGAAAACTGTGGAGCAACTCCAAAGGTGCACTATATGAATAATGGGAATATCATGAGGAGAAGAAAGAGAGATAAGAGCAGAAGAAATATTTGAAGAAAAAATGACTAAGAACTGACTAGATTAATGTCAGACACAAAACAACATCTGTGAAGCTTATAAGATACCAATTAGGATAAATGCAAAACAAGAAAAAAAAAACTATTTCTAGACACATTATATTCAAAGTGTAGGAAATTAAAGATAAAGAAAAAAAGTCTTAAACAAAGCCAGGGGGGAAAAAAATCACCTGACATGTAGAGGAGCAAAGACAGAATTACATTTAACTTCTCCTTAGAAATGATACAAGCAAAAAGAAAGCAGAGTGAAATATTTAAAGTGTGGAGAGGAAAAAAGAAAATAAAAACACCAACCTAGTACTTTGGGTCCTGCAAAATTATCTTTCAAAAGTGAAGAACAGATAAAGACTCTCACAGATAAGCAAAAGTTGAGGGAATACGTTACCTATAGACCTGCCATGAAGGAAATGTTAAAAGAAGTAATTGAGAGAGAAGGAAAATAATATAGGTCAAAAACTGGAATTTTCATAAGGAAATAAAAAACATTGGAGAGGAAATAAGTAAAAGTAAAACTTTATTTTTCTTACTCTTAATTAATATAGCAGATAAGATTTTTTGAAAGAGGTACAGTGTATTTGATTATGTATACAAATATGTATATGCATATAGATTTATTTATTAGTAAAATGAATGACAGCAGTAATATTAGGAATAGGAAGAAAGAATAGGATAATTTTGTTATTTTATGATACTTGCACTTACTTGCACTACTCATGAAGCAATAGAATGTTATTTGAAAGTGAACTTGCTACCCTTGTGTTATGACAGAGGGGTCCGTTTTCTATTCTGTTATTCTTACTATTTATATGTATATCTTGCTCTTGCTCTGTAAATCTATATTGTCCTTCCCCAGTAAACTTCATTTCACTCTTGCAAAAACGAAACAAAACAAAACAAAACAAAACACAAAAGTAGACTTGCATTAGTTGTAAATGTATATTGCAAATTCTGGGGAAACTACTCATTTTCTTTAAAAGGGGTAAAACCAGTATTCTAAGAAAGGAAAGAAAATGGAATCGATATCTAAAATGATCAATTAAAAACACCAAGAGCAGTAGAAAGGATAAAACACAAAAATAAGAACAAAGAATGAGGGCAAAAATAAAAAGTAGTAACAAACATAATAAATATCAATTCAATTTTATGAATAACCATTTAAATGTCAATGGCCTAAATACACAAATTAATAGGTAGATATTGTCAGCATCTACCAAAACACAAGACCTAACTATATGTTGTTTGGAAAATAAAGCCTACTTTAAAAGGAAAGACCCATAAATTATTCAAAGTAAATAGATGGAGAAAGGTAGACTATACTAACAGTAAATGAAAGAAAGTTGGAGTAACTATATGAATTTCAGACAGAGCAGACTTCAGAGCAATGAAAGAAGTGATCAAAGATAAACTGGGGAATTACATAATGATAAAAGGATAAATTTTATGAAAAGATACAACAATCCTTAATGTTTATGTGCCTAATGACAGTATGTCAAAATACATGAATCAAACACTGACAGAACTGCAAGAAGACACAGATGAATCCACTATAATGGTTTGAATCCATAAGAAATGGTTTGTCCATAAGAAATGGACAGATTTAGCAAGCAAAAAATCAATAAGAATGTAATTGAACTCAACAGCACCATCAATCAACTGTACATAATTCATATCTATCACCTACTCCATCCAACAACAGCAGAGTTCACCTTCTTCTTAAACTCACATGTAATATTCAGCAAGATAGACCATATTCTGGGCCATCAAACACACCTTTTCAAATTTGAAAATAATAAAACCATGCAATGTCTGCTTCAGACTGAAATGGGATTAAACT
>CAUYSK010122216.1:0-24286 GCA_963575035.1 Avahi laniger
CAGTGATCTAGCACCTCTTATACTTTCCTGGATTAAACTTAAGCCCATTATCCAAAGTGAGGCACCGCAAGAGCAGAAGAACGGGATCCATTTGTACTCGCCATCAAATTGGTACTAACTGATCAACACTAGGGTGATCACATGGCAGAAATACTCTCTACGGGGGGCAAATCTTACAACTAAAGGACACGGGGAGCACTAAAGGGAGGGAAGGGCACGCCTTTAACCTGCATTTGGGTGAGGCAAAGACATAAAGTGTAACTATAATGTTTGTACCCTCACAATACCCTGGAATAATAAAAAAAATAAAATAAAAAAGTATTATAGTCATTTTCAGGCTTTGATCATTGTGCATGATTATGCAAGATGTTAACATTTGCAAGAGCTGGGTGAAAGTTATACTGAAAATCTTTGTACTATTTTTGCAACTTTTTGTAAGACAAATCATTTCAAGAGGAAAAGTTTAAAAAGTAAAAAATTAAATAATGGTACATTCAAACAGTGATTATGCAACCATTAAAGAGGTTGATAATTAATCTGAATGACAGTGGAAAATGCTCACCATATAGCATTATAGGAGAAGAAAAACAAAAGCCAGTGCATACACTGAAAACTAAAGCCCAGAAAGAATTCATAAAATGTTAAGAGCAGTCATCACTAAATAGAAAATTGCAGGTGCTATGTTCTTAATTATTCTCTTACTTTTATATTTCCTGATTTTTTTCTACCATGAACATCTACCACTTTTGAAATTAGAAAAAAAAATTATTTTTAAAAACACACCATGAATTCTGCCCCACAAAAATTCATTTAGACATATTTCTTCTGTTTGGTTTTAATACATTTTTTTAATACTTTGACTTTTCAAAATTATAATTTTGACAAGCCAACAATGATAAATCTTGGTTTATATGAACTTCCTAATTTAACATCATTAACCAAAAGTGCTTAATGGTTTCACTATTTGGAGAAGCTCGAACCTATGCCTGTCTGAATCCTAGTCAAGAACAGAAAGAACAGGAACCTAATCATTTCTCCTCAGCCTGTTGCAAATCGAGAGAATGCATTTGTGCTGGACACTGGGAAGTAAAAAAGAAAGCAGATCTTGCTGGGAGACAAGTCAAGGTGGCCACCGGGAGTCCTGGACCTCCATGCTTCAGAGGACAGTCTTCTGAGTAAGCAGGATATTTAGCAATGCACATTTGAGGGGGTGTAAAGCACAGCTCCTATCTCAAAATACCTCCCCTGTGAGATAATGTATATGACCCTGTTGTGCACATGTGTCTGCTTCTTCCATCCAGACATGGCCAAAAAACCTATATTCTCCTGACTCTGGAAGAATTTTTAATTCCAAAATCTACTGTGTCCACTCCTACCATCATAGTATAAATGTGTCATCTGCCAACACTTCACTAAGCAGTTAATTCCCAAATAGGACTGGCTGAAGGCCCACCAGAGGAGAAATAGTGTGGGGAGCCGGTTTTCAAAAGGCACTATAGAGGGGCAGCTTGAAAAGAGAGGTGTGGGACTCCTCAGCGAGTTCTGCCAAGCCCTGATCGTCCCTAGGGCCACCCTCCTCGGGCGTGCACTGCCCCCTGCTTGGCCAGCATCAGCCTGCCTTCTCGGGGATGTGAGCACTTCCTTTCTTCCTTTCCACAGATATCCCCCTATTCCCACCCCGACAAGCTCTACACCAGGCCCCAGTTCATCTCTCCAGACTTCCTGCTCCCTGTCGCAAGCCCAACTCCAGCCACAGTTCTGAGTCTTGTACATCTTCTCATCCTTACTCAGGTAGTCTTAGCTTTCGATGTCGTCTCTGTTCCCATGTCGTCTCTGCAGGCCGCAGCTGATCCACCCACTCCCACGCGTGCAGTACCAGTTGCTCAGTCGCTCAGCCTATCGCGACCTCCTGGACCCTCGTGGGGTCACCAGCCGGCCTCCTGATGCTTCCCTGCCTCTCCCCAGCCACCTCCACCATCTGCTTTCCTTACTCTGCCTCTCGGGGGCCCACTTCCCCACTAGTTTATACTGGTTTTGTTTGTTTGTTTGTTTTCATGACTGGCCTGGTTCCAGAAAAGACTTAAGATTACACACACTTGGTCCTGCCATGTTTTCTCAGGTGGGATTCTCAACCCGCATGGCTTCTCACTCTCTCGTTCTGTGAAGCACAGTGGGGTCCAAAGACAGTGCTTCTCTGTGACTTCAATTCCTGCCTCACCTACGACAGGTCAACAGTAATGGTGGAGGCCACCTTTTTACCCAAAGGAAAACAAAGGCAAAGCACAGATCTTGAACTATAGGCCGGAAGCCGAGGAACGTATTAACAGCACGACAGCAGAGCCAACAGCACTGGGACAGGAGCTCACACCGTCTTAACCGGAGAGATGCTGCTCTCCCGCGCCCCCTGCTGGACACCGAGGTCCTGCTGCGATGCTCTGAAGTCCAAGGCCAAGGCTGATTGCACACCCATGTATGCCTCAAAACATGTAGACTAAACATTAGAGCCAGCCCACACTTGCCAATCACATTTCATTATCTTCAATGCCGTATCAGAGAAAGGAAGTACTCCTCAATGGGAAAAGGCAGGTGCCGGTGCCACTTGTCCGACAGACTGGCATCTGAGCCCCCATTCCGTCACTTTCTAGTTATTTGATATTAGGGAAGTTATTCTAAGTGCCCCTGGGCCTCGGTTTCCTCAACTGTAAAATGCAGATGATAATACCCACCCCACGAGGTTGTTGTGAGGATTAAGTGAGACAGTACTTGCAACAGTGCCTGGCCTGTGGCAGGCATCCAACTGTGATTGTCTCTCCTGTCCCCACTGATTGGCATCTAAACTCTAGGCACCCCAGTGCCTTGGTCTATGGAATTGTAATAATACCTGCTCATCCCCCTTGTGAGGATTGGCTCTGAGCCACTTGAGAGAACAGATGTGTGTAAACCGTAAGTGCTATGCTAATTAAATTCCTCAATGACAACAACACCTGCCTGGCACTTTGAAGAGACAAAAATAACAATGGCAGTTTTGATCCTTGTGAAGATTTACAAATTTGTGGATGAAATAAACCTGCAGGAGGCTATGCTTTGATTCAGAGACTAAGTGGCATATTAACACACAGAAAACAACGGGAGCATAGAGGAAAGAAAAATTGATTTTCTGAGGCATTTTGTATGGGGCGAGAATCACAGGTGGCTTCATGAGTGTGTCGCACTAGACCAGGTCACAGAGACAAGTAAAATTTCAGTCATCAGAAGCGAGGAAAGGGCCTCCCAGACCCAGGAGAGAGTGAGGGCACAGACACAGAGGAGCGAATGGATGGTTCTGGGGCCACTAAGAACTCCGGTTTGACTGTAGCCCGGGGCAAGATGCGCGGTGGAGAGTGGGGTTAGAAGGACAGGTTGGGCCGCGATGCTGTTCTGTGGGATTGAGCTTCACAGCCAGGCATCTTAGACATGAGAAATCTAAGGTTTGTAAGCGGTGTGTCTCAGGAAGTTTACCAAAGACAGAGTGAAGGATGGCATGAGACGGGCGAGAATGAAGGCCGATACGGGAAGGAATCATCACTGCCAAAAGGAGATGAGGGCCCGAAGTAATTCAGCAAGCACAGGGGGAAAGAAAAGATTAAAAAGAAGGGACAAATATAAATGGGAAGTACTGCAACCATAGTATTGGTGACAAAGAGTCCCATATTATCTCTCGTATTCTACGTGTACCAAAGAAAAAACATCAGAAAGATGGCCTGAGTCAATTAAACCTGTTCTTTAATAATCTACAAAAAGATAGAAGCAGTGAGATTAAGTTGCACAAAATGCTTCTCCACAAGTAGGAGGTGTAGTGGAATTACTTAGCATGTGAGTAGGTAAATTTCAGGAAAAAAAATCTCAGCAATGTGCATTCAGTCAACATATATTGAGATATTTGCTTTTGACTGAAAGTTCAATAATGTCTTATCAATTATGTTATACTTAAAACAGGTTCACCTGAGAGCAGCAGCATGTCAACTTTTGCTTGGAGCTCACTCAAAATCATCCTGCACAATAGGGAATTTATCTTGCTGGTATTTCCAGGTAGACTGGAAAATAGCCAGTGCAAATCAAACATTTTGACTTCATCAAATGTTATTCACTCCAATGATTAATTTGAGAAAACAAAGACAAACATAATACGGAATGTTGAATTTATAACAAGGATGAGGCTCATATTTCTGCAGCATACTGCCTAACATGCTAGCAATAATTAACAGATATTAAAATAAGCCATCTCATTAAACATATGACCCCAAATTAAGATGCCTGGTTCCTTATTGCATGGCAACTTCACAGGAAAACATATTTTTCAATTTTTTGTGGTTTTTAAAAGTCATATATACTTAATGTAGAATACTTCAAAACCAGAAACAAGAGCAAATATCCTCCAATATGCCATCATCAGTATGTACTCATTGTTAATATTCGGGTACATACACTTCATTCTAGTCTTATTTCTGTGTGTGTTTTTTTTTCCAGATAGGGTCTTGCTCTGTCACCCAGGCTAGAGTACAGTGACATCATCATAGCTCACTGCAACCTCAAACTCCTGGGCTCAAGTGATCTTCCTCCTCAGCCTCCAAAATAGCTGGGACTACAGCTTGTCCAGCTAATTTTTTTATTTTTTGTAGAGACAGGGTCTCACTATATTGCTCAGGCTGGTATGAAACTCATGGCTGGCCTCAAGTGATCCTTCAGTCTTGGCCTCCCAAAGTGCTGGGATAATAGACAAGGCCACCACACCTGGCCTTGTCTCTTTGCTTTTTAAAGATGCATGTTAAGATCAGATTACATATGTAAATATATTTCATTCTTGTGTTTTGTTTTGCTCATGATTATAATAAATAGTTCCACCATTGTTGAAAATTAGAAGAGTCCACTCAGAATCCAAATTGTTCTAAGAAGGCAAACAAAGAAGCTAATGTGTATTAATTTAGTAGTGTAATGTGGACTTTCAGTTTTCAGGCCAACATTTAAAGAATTTAAAAGTCATCACTCTCATCTTCACGAGAAAAATGACCTTGTGTAATCCCCTCCCTTTGATTATGAGATGGATCTAATGACTTGCTTGTAATAAATCAAATATGCAAAAGTGATATACTACTTTTAGTACTACTTTATAAAAAACTGTGACTTCGGTCTTGCTCAATCTCTCTCTCTCCTTCTCTCACCCTCTGGCTCTTCTTGCTTGCTTGTTCTGATGCAAGCAAGCTGCCATGTTGTGAATTGTCCTATGAAGAGGCCCACATGGCAAGGACACAGTTTAAAATCAGCAAAGGAGTTTCCTGGATCTGAGGTATGATGTCTGCATTGATTCTGAAAAAATCTCAGCAATATTAACATAGGGCAGATTCCAGAAGAGACCAGATGCAAGCTTCCAGTTGTCCTCCCCCCAGTGGAGCCGTACAGACGGCACTTAATCCTCCCAGCAATGATGGTAGGTATGAAGTGCTGCCTACTAGGGAAGCTTACCCAAGGGTTGGTATCCAGGGCTTTTATGGAGCACCCATATGACTGACCTTAGCAACTCAGTCTCCAGTTGTCCCCAGAGGTCGAATTTGTATAGCAGTGGCCCAGACCCACAGGTGACAAATAACAGGTGTTCATCTTAAATCCCATTGTTAGTATAAACTATCTGGCATGGCCCAAGGCCCCAGGTAGATAAATAACACTCTTATTTATAATATCCCTTGATGGGATATTCCAAGGGTTTAGTGGTTGTCTCCAAGCAGATGGTCAAGGACCAATCCTAAAGACCTTTAGAATGTGCAGGGTTTGGACGACCCAGGCCTACTGCATTATCCTTTTACTGCCATCTGCCATTCTGCCTTTATTGACAGGAAGCCATCAAGGAAACAGATAAGCAGCTCACCGGATGGTACTGGAATTGGGTGCAGCACTCCTTGGTGCCCCCAGGAGAACATATCCTAGAATATGACCATTCAAGCAGGAAGGGCATCAGTGTTCCTGTCAACCTGGCTGAAGAGTCATCAGTGAGAAGAGGACCTTGCAGGAGCTTCGAGCCCAGGTGAAGTGTTAGGTGGAATGTGAGTTACTGCCCCAGAGTGGCAGTGTGATGTAGAGGAAGAATTGTACGCTTAGAATGAGGACACCCAATCCTAACTGTCATTTCATCTAACTGGCTTTAGGAACCCAGAATATTTTCTTACTTACAGGTAAGAGGCAACATTATATAGCAAGTAAGAGTGCCAGCCAGGGCAGGCCCAATGGGCAAGCAGCCCGTGTGCTCACACAGAGCCCTGACTCAAAAGAGCCCGAAACTTGGTTTAATGCTCTGCTGTCCCCATCTTGAAATTCTTAACAACATTCAAACAAGGAGCCACACATTTTTGTTTTTCACAGGGCCCCAAAAATGATGTAGCCTCTGCTGATGCCAGGTCTTAAGTCTGCATATGGGTTCAAATCCCTTCTCCATCACTTTTTAGGTATATGACCTAGGGCATATCATTTAACTCCTTTTAAACCTGTTTCCTTGTCTGCAAACAGGATAAAAACAGATTGTTTTCAGGATTAAAGGAGATAATACATAGAAAAAGACATTAATAGCATTATACTATACATCCCTCAGTATCCACGGAGGATTGGTTCCAGGACCCCCTCAGATACCAAAATCCCCAGTGCTCAAGCCCCTTATATAAAAGAGGGTAGTATTTGCATATAACCTATGCACATCCTCCTGTACACTTGAAATCATCTCTAGATTACTTATAATACCAAATACAAGTAAATGCTATGTAATAGTTGTCATGCTGTATTTTTATTGTTGTATTATTATTTTTTATTGTTGGTGTTTTTTAAAAATATTTTCAATCCATGGTTGGTTGAATCCATGGATGCAGAATCTATGGCTACAGAGAGCCAACTATAGTCATAAGAGGTAACAATTGTTCTCAAAAATAATAAAATGAACCTGTATTAGTTATCTATTGCTGAGGAACAAATTACCGCAAAACTCAGTGGTTTAAAACAACATTTATTATCTCACAGTTTCTGTGGGTCAGAAATGCAGGTGCAGCTTAGCTGGATCCGTTGGCTCAAAGTCTCTTCCCAGACTGCCATCTGGGTATCAGACGAGGCTGCAGTCCTCCACACCTCAACTGAGGAAGAATCTGATGCCAAGCTCATGCATGTGGCTGTTGGTGGGATTCAGTTCCTACTGGGTTATTGGAATGAGGGGCTCAGTTCCTTTCTGGCTGTTGGCTGAAGGACATCCTCTGTTCCTTGCCATGTGGGCCTCTCCGTAGCACAATTCACAACATGGCAGCTTGCTTGCATCAGAAGAAGCAGGCAAAAGCCAGAGAGAGAGATTGAAGCCAACAAAAGTCACAGTCTTTTGTAACCTAATACCAAAAGTGGCATATCATCATTTTTGTCATATTTAATTCATGAAAAGCAAGTCACTAGAGCCACCCCACACTCAAGGGGAAAGGATTACACAAGGTCCTTGTTATGAACTGAACTCAATCATCCTAAAATTCATATATTGCAGCCCTAACCTGGAGTACTGGGTTACCTTATTATGTGACTATATTTATAGATAAGAATAAGGCTTATGAGGTCACATGGCTGTGCCTGGCTTCAGTACGACTGATGTCTTATAAGAAGAGGAAGAGACACCAGGGGCATGTGCATGCCAGTGGAAAGGCCACCTGCAGGCCAAGGAAAGGTGCCTCAGGAGAATCCAAGCCTGTCAACACTTTGATCTTGGTCTTCCAGCCTCCAGAACTGAGAAAATGCATTTCTGGTTTAAGTCCCCCAGTCTGTGGTATTTTGTTGGAGTAGGCCTAGCAAACTAATACAGGAATGAATACCAGGAGGTGGGGGTCAGCAGAGGCTATTTCAGAAGCTGCCACAGAGGGTGTTGGACTCCTTCACTGTCAGGCCCATTTATGCAATAATCTCTTACGAGGCTTTTCCGCTCTTGCAGAAAAGGACACTGGGCACTCTCCAATATGCAGCAGTAGCCCAGCAGCCATTAAACAATCTCAAATGAACCTGCCAAGATGTCAACTTCTGGAATTAGCATACTTAAGAATTCAAAACTTAAGTAGTCTTAGAGTGTAGAACATTAAAGAGACTTCTAGATTCACCCTCATGTATCTTAATTTGTTATATTTCAAAACGTTTTATTTGAGATTAGACCTATTTCATTTGCCATCATTTTTAGCTCTATGCCTATCCCAGGCATTCTCTGATCTAATCAGAAAGCAAAACCACAGTAATATACTTTCTTCCAACTGAGCTTAAGAAAAAAAAAAAACAAAACTGAAAAAGGATTGGCATATGCTGGGTTCCCTACAGTACAGCCTTTAAGAGAGGAGTCTTGCTCTTTAAGAAAAAACAAATTAAACTAATAGTTCCACGGAGAACATGTAAAATAACTCGTGGGAGTTCTCCTCAAAGGATTTGAAAATTCTAATAATCTAGCTACTCACCCACATCAACACTGTTAATTAGAGCTTCTTTTTACTTAAAAGGAAGTATAACCAAAAAAAAGCAAAAGAAAAATAAGATCAAGCCAAGCATATACGCCAATTCCATGTCTCATTGACAACTGTTTCGAATTTAAAAAATAAAGTTGTCTTAAACTTCCCCTCTCAGCCATGACAGAGTAGCTACAATTAGACTTAGCCTTCCTGCCATAAACTGTATAAAATATATAAAACAATTTTCAGGAATTGGACAGCAATCAAAACAGAGTTACGATCTTTGAAAGAAAGCAAGTGAAGTGAGCTTCACATTCACCCTGCTTAGGAAGTTGAGTCCAAGCAGAAAGTTGCATTTTTATAGAGCAGAACAAACAGAGACTGGAGTTCGAGGCTGCCACAGTGGCTAGGTTTGGAGGTCAGGTGCTAGAAAGCAGGGAATGGCACAGGAAAGGACTTCAGAGAATGAACTCCTGAAATTTTACAGAATGTTTTCTCAGGTCTTTGACCCTAGACCGTATGACCATAAGGTAAGACTCCCAGGCGTCTAGCAGAGAATAGCCCAGGAGCCTGAAATGCTGAACAGAGATCTCAAAGGCCGCATTGTGCTGGGAAGGTGGTAGAGTTCTAATCCAGCCAGAGTAGAGAGACGTCGGTGAATTCCCAGACCTGTGTCCCATTCAACCAAGCTTTAAGTATTGAGCGAATGGATATACTAATTAACACGATGTAATTCATTTGTTAGACCTTATAGATTTTTATTTAACACAATAATCCTGGAAATACAATACAAAATGCAGGGGAATAAATCATTGTGGTTTGGTATTTGGTACTCTAAAACATACCAGTGAAGGATGGCACACTTTAGAACAGGGAAAATTTATTTTAAATACCATTAATGAAAATGAGGAAGAGGATGATAACAAAAATGATAATAACAGTATCTGTACTATTCACTCCACTAGTCCTGCATAAACTCTTGATCTGCATGGTACTACAACAACTTTTGGGTGTGTTATTTCCTTACCTTCAATCTATTACTCAGAAGACCCAAATAGTAAAAGAAAAAAATTAAAGCTGGGTACAGTGGCTCATGCCTGTAATCCTAGCACCTTCGGAGGCCAAGGCAGGAGGATTGCTTGAGCTCAGGAGTTCGAGACCAGCCTGAGCAAGAGCAAGACCCCATCTCTACCAAAAATAGAAAATATCAGCCAGGTATGGTATGCACCTACAGTCCCAACTACGCTGGAGGCTGAGGCAGGAGGATCGCTTGAGCCTAGGAGTTTGAGGGTGCAGCGAGCTATGATCACGCCACTGTATTCTACCTGGGGCAACAGAGCAAAACTCTGTCTCAAAAAAAAGAAGAAGTTTAATATTAATACGATATCATAGAGCAGAGGATTCTTCAAAGAGGGTAAATGCATACTGTCATAGTATTTTTAACCAAAAAATTGTTGAACAGAATATTTTATAAATAATTTTTATTCTAATTCTGATAAAATATACTTGTAGTTCTCTTAGTTTAGTTTTTCAACTATATAATACTAATAATATCTCTCCATTGCCTATCAGAAGACATACAAACTCTTTCTTCGACATTCTAGACTCCTATTATCTGCTTCCACCTAACATATCCACATCTAACTACAGCCCCAGACACCCTTCGCCCCACATCAGAGCAGTGCCTGTTTCTCACATATACATCTCATTTAAAAATGCGATATCCGATAATGAATCTTTGTAGAAACCATCCTCAGATCCTTGGGCTCAGCTGTACGAGCACAGGGCAAGACTCCAGGAAGCCTAGCAGAGTATGGTTGCCGGGAGACTGGAGGGCTGAGCAGAAATTTCAGAAGCCACATGGAAATGGATTTTTGGTAGGCAATTTCTTTGCTTACCCTATGTTGAGCCCCTGCTGTGTGCCAGGAAAGTTAGGGATACAGCAGTGAACAAAGCAACTAGGTCCTTGACCTTATGGTGATGGTGAGACAGCTGGGTAAAGGAGGAGGCTGAGGAGGGAGAAGGGATAGTGAGGAAGAACTAACGGTCATTTGTTGAGACCCAAGGGCAAAAGGAAGCATGACTCCCATAAGAAAGGAATTCGATCCCTTGGAATTTTTTACTAAAACCTCCTTTCTTTCACTTCACCCACACCTTCTCTAATTGATCTCATCTCCTCCCTGGAATCTGCAATCAGAGTAGTAGATCAGATCATTAAGAGGTGTGGTGAAGTAAAATGATTAAGTGTCTTAATTATAATTTCCAAGTGGAACAAAATATAAAAATTTAAACTAAAATATACTAAAGGAAAGCTTGGAAAAATATTTGTTCTAATCAGATGACAAACCGGAAAAAAGTATTTACAACTCATATCACAGATATAACTTCTCAAAAATATAAAGTACCTGTAAATCATTATGAAAAAGACCAACACTCCAACAGAAAGTGGGCAACAATGGTTCTTTAAATATATGAAAAGATGCTTTACCTCACTCATAAGAGAAATGGTAATTAAAACTATAAGACACCGCATTTCATCTGTTTGGAAAGACTAACACACAAGTCCATGAGGGTACAGGCAAAAGGTGTTCTCACTAGAGACTTCAGAGACCTACAATCCTAACAGCACAGCACTCTGCCATTCCTAGAGCCTGGTCTTTGTCCTCTTGGTCCAGGACAGCTGTGAAGCAGTAGTTTCACGTCCATTTCAAAAAACCATACTTCTCTTTTAGGGAGACTTCCCAGAAGTACCACACAACACTATAACACTTCTGTTTACATCTCAATTATCAAATATTAGTCACGGAGCCACACCTAACTGCAAGGGAGTCTGGGAGCCTTTTAGTTTGGTTGTCACATGCCCAGCTAAATGTGACAATTTGAGAGAGCAACAGAAAATGGATTTTTTTTTTTTTAGGCAACCATCATTCTCTGCTATGTCTACTTTTTTGCCTACCACATATTCACATGCACTTATTCTCATACATAGAACATAATGAATCCTCTCCCAGGGATACAATCCTCAAGTCTCATCCAGATACTACCTCCAAGTCAAAGTTCAGGAACTCTAGGAAATGTGCACCTTCCATCTGGTCCAGATGGCACCTTATGGTCCAGCAATCTAAGAACTTGAAAATGAGTTCACTGCCCCCAACTTACCCAATACATAAAGGTGGAATAGGAGCAAGATTAAAACATTAAAACTGCCATTCAGAAAAGCGGAGAAAGGAAAGCCTGCAGTGGTCCCTGGTCTTTATAGCAATATTAAATCTCACGGGGTATGAATAGTGACCTCCTTCCCTGGCAGTATCTGGGCCTGCAGTCCTGCTCGCTGAGAAACTCCTTCTGGGGCTTCTAATTTTGCTCTCTGAGGTTCTTCCTTGTCTATTATCTCCTGCGGGCTCATCTTAAATATGCATTAGGGAACACCAGGGGGCTGCTGACCTTTCACAGCTCGCTTCCTATTAGTGGTGCAAGACTAAGTTTTCTTCAGAAAAAAAGTTTTTTACCCCTCCCTGTTTCCATGCTCTTTTCCTTACTTCCTCTTCTTTGTTGTCCTTGATGTAGGAGGAAAGAGAAGAGAAAGCACTGCAGTGCCTTTTTTTTTTTCTCATCATCCCAGTTTTGAGTAAGCTTTTAAGATGGTTATCATTTACCTTTTAATATCTTTGCTTCTTTAGCAAAAGAAAGAAGGCATGCATCAGCTAAAATTTCCTATAGTTAATCTAAGTCAACCTCAAAGGTTTTTTTATATTTAATTCGAAAACCTTTGTTGAGCATCTACCATATGTGATACACACTAAGGATATCAGGTTCAGAAGATCCTAGTCTCCATCCTGGTGTGGTGGAGACAGGGCATATACAATTGACAACATTCGACAAACTGTACGTGCACTTAAGATCTGCTCCTTTTATTGCCTGCAAAATATACAATAAAAACGTAGGCTATTCAAGGAAAGACAAAAAAATATTTAGTGTTTATTATAGCTAACAGTAATTTCAAAGAAGTTCAATTTAACATGTGAATGTGATCATTCTGTGTTATGTACAGTTTAAGGCCCTGGGTATTGAGTAAAGTGAATGAGCCCTCTCTATGGAAATTGAAATGCTAATATTTTCAGTTTTTGTAACTATTATACCATTTCATCAGTTGTATGAATTATTTTGAAAGGTAGCACATATAAGTAATAAGACTATAAACGTTTCAAGTTAGCAGATCTGGGTTCAAATCCAAGTTTTTCCTCTGATTTGGGGGAAAATTACCCCATGCTCTGTTTCATCTGCAAATGGAGATAATGCCTCACAGGGTTGTTGCGGGGACTAAGTGAATAAACCGCCAAGTCACCATAAACATTCCCCCTCCCGTGTCATCTCCTCCCAACATCCTTTGATGTCAAGTCCTTGGCCAGAATTGCAATTATCCATGATGACAAACACAGAAAAAAATAGTGGCCTTTTGCAATGATTCATATTATGTAAGTCTCCAGTTCACAAAGTACTTTGCACTTAATACATATAATTCTATAATTCATTCATTCAACTTTATTGAACACTTACGTGCCAGGACCTATGCTAGGCTCTAAAAATACAGCAGTAAACATAGTCCCGTATTTATGGAGCTAACATTCTAGAGACAAGAGACAAGTAAAAAAAAAATATATATATATATATAAATGTAATTTTTAATATATATACCAGGTGGGTAAAATTCCTTCAAAGAAAAGGTGAGGTTAAGGGAGAGAATGATGGGGAGGCAAGACAGGGGTAGGGCTTGCTATTTTACGTAAGGATCAGGGAATCCTTCTCTAACAAGATATTTGGGTACAGACTAGAATTAAGAAAGGAAGCCAAGCATACAGGTATCTGGGAAAAGAGAGTTCCAGCAGAGAGAATAGGTAGTGCAGACGATAAGATGAGAATGTGCCTGGCCTTTTTGTGGGACAGGAAGAGACCAAAACAGGGAGAGTGCAAGCGAGCACGAAGAATGAGTCACAGGCAGTAAAGGGACCAAAGATGCACAAGGCCAGATGACACAGGGTCCTGTAGGTCATGGGAAAGACTTGGGATTTCATTCCCAGTGGAATGGAAAGCTTTGATCAGGGTGCGATGCGATCTTATTTTTAAAAGGATCACTCCGGATGGTATGTGGAGAGCACACTGTAACGCAGAGGTGGAAGCAGGAAGGCTACTGCAAGTCTAGGGAAGCAGTTCTCAAACCTGAGCTGCATCAGAATCACCTGGATTTGGTTTGTTAAATCAGATTGATCATACAAAAACCTGTACATGAATGCTCACAGCAGTTTTATTTGTAACAGGCAAAAATTAGGAACTCAGACATCCTCCATGTACATCCATACCATGGAATACTACTCACCCACAAAAAGGAATAAACAATTGATACACCCAATCTGGATGAAATCTACAGAGAATTATGCTGAGTCAAAAAAGCCAATCCCAAAAGCTTCCTGTATGATTCCATTTATATAACTATCTTCAAAGGACAAAATTATAAAAATGGACAACAGACTACTGGTTGCCAGGAGTTAGGGATAAGCGTAGGGGTGAAGGGCGGGTTGGCGATGTAAGGGCAACGTGAGGGATCCTTGTGGTGATGGATGTCCTTGACTTCATCAATGTTAATATCCTGATATTGTACCAGTTTTGCATATTGCCACTGGGGGAAACTGTAAAGGGTACAGGGATCTTTCTGTATCATTTCTTACACTGCATACAACTCTGTAATTTTCTCAAAACATGTTTAAAATAATAGTTGAAGAAAATGAAACACACACACAAGTACATACACACACATTGCTGGGCCTCACCACCAGCCGATTCAGGAGGTCTAGAGTGAGACCTGAAAACGTGCACGTCTAACAAGTTTCTGGGTGATGCTAGTCTGGGACCACTGTGAGAACCACTGGTTTAGGAAATAACACCTTGGGGCAAGTATTATTGTTCCTATCTCGTGGAAGCCTAAATAAAGATTGACTTCTCCACCAAGAGTCCTAGGAATTGAGTGGCAGGGCCAGGACTCAAATCAGCTCCTAACAGCTCTGTTGTCCCCTAAGCTAATCAAGGTCAGGAATAATCTCAGTCATGAGGACTCTCTAGTGTCTAGTACAGCAGATACCAATAAATGCTTGTCCAATTGGGCTGTACTGCCCCCAAAACTAAAATTCAATAAAACATGGGAGCTTGCTTTTAAACACTTCACAAACTTTAGTATGTATGTACACATTGAAGTGTGTACTCGGTACTCACTTCAGCAGCACATATACTGAAGTGTGTACTAGTCTCAACGCTTATGCAGTGCCTTGAACATGTGTTTAAACTCTGTTCCTTACTTAGCTTCCTCAGATGTGAGATCAGAGCTGGTCCCTTCCTACTTAACCCCGTAATTCCTTATTTTAAAAAAAAATTTTTTTGGAACAGGATCTCACTATGCTGCCCAGGCTGGCCTTGAACTCCTGAGGGTTCAAGTGATCTTCCCACCTCAGTCTTCCAAGTAGCTGGGACTACAGGTGTATACCACCGTACCTGGAAAATCTTCTGGGTTTTTATGGACAGCTACAAGATAACCCCCAGAAGAACACAAAACCAGCTATCTTTGCTATCCACATTACTATTATTAAAAATTAAGACACCTGCCACAGCTTTACTTTCACAATTTCTGGAAACTGAGTGAGAAAGGGAAGAAAAACACAACAAAATAACTAAACAAAAACGCACTGACAACTGACTTAGCAAAAAGGACTGGCAGAAAGAAGATGGGAGGACCACAAACTTAAGCAAGTCTATGAAATTTTAGAGCTATGCTCAGAGTTTTCATCAAAATTACACGCACCTAGATTCATGGGATGCTGAAGCAATTACATTAAGTGCTTTTGAAAATGGTTTTCCTGCAGTCAGCTCTCAAAAACTCCACTTTAAAATCCCCTTATGCGATAAGCCTCCATAACAATCTACGTCTCCATGGCAAAGGTAACAAAACTTGAGGAAATAGGCTTAAATAGCTAAGAGGCTTTTACATTAGAAATAAGGAAGAACTTTCTGGCAATGACAGCTTCCAACACCTGAGAGGGATTACATTCATGACTATTGTCTACTTATATACTGGAGGTTTAAAAGATTCAACCCAATGGGCTCTTCCCAAACTGTCATATCTTGTTTCAGGTTCTACTTCCCAACATTAATTATATCTCCCAAAACTAAGTAAATAGAGCTATTTTGTTAGAAGAATGAAAAAATTAAAAGTAGGATTCAAATACAAGTGAAGGTCTCTGGAAATCAGCACTTAGAACTGAAAACTAGTTTCCATTAATTAACTGCCTTTTCTTCTACCAGAAAATAAAAAGTGCTACTATTCCGTGTAGTTCTCCATGGGCTCTTGTCTGGCCAGCTCTAGTTTCTTATCACCACTGAAGGAAATCTAAGACTCACATTTAACCTGCAAATAAATCAGACACACAATTCCCCAGTGCCATTCCCATCCCCTAGCAACAACCACCCGGACCTTTTTAACTTTACTCCACTGCAGTGAAGAAAGCAAAGGCTCAGTTTGTCACAAACTGAGAGTTGTCTGTACTTTTATTGCCAGAACATCCCAGAGGGTGTTATTAATTCACTGCAAAGGGATACTGTAATCCATTTAGCTGAATGGGCAGGAATTAACTTGGAAATTTTTTATTTTTTTAAATAGCATCTAGGTAAATAATATAGGTTTCCTGTTTTTTTTTTTTTTTAAGGCTGGTCAAGTGAGGTTTCCTGTTTTGAAAAATTACATTACCATTACATTTTACCTGATAATCCTTACACGTTCAATTCAAAAAAGACTCAAGACATAACATTGTTAAAAATATTTATTTTAATACATTCTATTATAAATAAGTCAGCAGAGGTTCCACACTGCCACAGATGCATCTGTGAAGAGCCCCGTGCCATCCAAATGGTGACTGTCTGAACAATGTCTCATCTCTTATCCCAGCCAAAGCACATACTCTTCCATGCTGTTCCTGTGTCCATTGATTGCTTCCAAATCCAGATGACCAAATAGCCTTTTATCCCCAAAGCAGGCTAAAATGTTTGTGAAGAGGAGAAATAAATTAAACCTCTGAATAAAAACTCTCTAAACATAGTTTAAGAAAATTTTATACATTTATGTTTGTGTTTGCTCACACACTTCTACCAAATAGAAGGATCAATCTTACCGAGCAAAAAATATCAAACATACAGAAGTATATTTAAATACATAGTTTACTCTCGATTGAAGTTACCCATTATAAACAAAAAGGAAAATGTAAACTGATATATAAAATTAGGTCAATCAAAAGATAAATGATTAATAATTTTCATCAATTGGAAGGACTATGAACCAAGAAAATAAAGCTATCTCATTAGTAGATGCAACATTAGTAATACTAAAATAACATTTATTGAATGCTTTCTGTGCATTAAACATTGTGCAGGAAGTTCACAACTCTCGGTTATGTTGCCTATTTTAAAGATGTAGAAACTGAGGCTTTGAGATAGTTATTACATTGTGTAAGGAAGTTGCCAGAATGGGGTGTGACCTAAGTGCTCGTAACTGTTACATTCTTAGGAGCAATTAGCTTTCATTTCCACCTCAATTAATTCTTACCCCAAACATTCCAGCCACTAATGAGCCCAAACTCCCAAATCATTTGGGACTCTAAGCAATAGGATACAGGAAGGAGAAGAGGCTTTCCAGTTCTAAGTCCTACTAATTAAAAATGTGATTTCTAGCCCAGTTGAATAAAATTGTATTATAAAATGACAATTTCACAATTCTAAAAAGTTTATTTCTAAGAAGTATTTTCCCTGAGCCTAGAAAAAAGGCCAACATGCATCCATTTCTAAATTTCAAATGTGTATTAAAATCTCCCATTAAACCCCAAGTATTTTTGTATACAATTAGGATATGAACATAAATTCTTCATCTATTAAGGTCTCTTCCTCAATGATAATGAACATCTAAAACAAAGAGAAATGAAACTCTTCCTTGGCCTTATTAATAGGAATAATGATTCTCTTAGTCTTAGTATTCACATATTCTGCCTAATGTTTTACTAAGATATTGCCCCTTATTCATTAAAGTACTGCATTTTGAATACAGCATTCGTGTCAACCAACGTTTGCTCATCACGTACAATGAGCCATCCTGGGTAAAAGAGGATACTAAGATGAATGTGGTCCTAATTCCAAAGAATCCAACAAAACTTAGCAAGGGAAACAAACCAGTATATCATTAACTATATTATTTACATAAGTATTATATAAATAACAAATTTACATAGAAATAATAGACTTTATATTAATGAACAATACATCTTGTATTAATAAAAATTTTCTACTTAGTAAAAATCATAGCAGGTACAATTCTGTTCCTTTCAGAGTACAGACTAGGCAACCCAGGAAGACCTCTCTAGCCAGTCTCCCAGTGCAAGCAGCACAGTACATGAAATTCCGTAACTGGATAACCCTTTGCAGACACTTAATCAATTCTTTCCTAAAACACAAATACCTCTGGAAGGAAACCAGATATTAATCTTGACAGAAAAGACTCAGAGTCAGCACAGAAAGGAGAGAAGCTCTGAGAAGACAACTAGGTCAAGAAATAAAGTGGTGAGATCCAAGGGAGGTGTTTCATCTAGTCTGCAACTTTGAAGGGTCAAATCTTGATGGGATAAATGAAGCTTAAAAAAAAAGCACAACAGAAGGACACATTCTATCCCCACCTCTGTATCCTAGATCACCCAAGGCACAAAAAATGTCATTTTCCAGTATGCAGGTCCGGTCTAAAAACTGTACAAGACACAATGCTCTATCGATTTCTGTCCAAAGGATATTCAACAGCTACTTTATGTACTTACGGGACAAAATAAAATGTAAATAAGCAACAACCATAACATAATGCAGAAAATGACAGACACAAAAAAATACTAAGGGAACACAAAAAAGGGAGTGGTTTCAGCTAGGAGGGAGAGATTTAGGGAAGAGGTGACACTTGAGGTTGGGCTTTTCTTTTAGTTTTTGTCATTTTAACTAGTCCTTTGTTTCTGTTTTTAAGGCAAATTTCTTTTTAAATTTCAAAATATTAAGGGGGTACAAATATTTTAGGTTACATGGATCGCTTTTGTAATACTTGAGCCCCAGCTATGTGCCCATCACCCAATAGTGTTCATTGTATCCATTAGGTAGGTTTTTGCCCCTCCCCTCAAGATTAGGCCTTTCTAGAAGCAGGTTTTCAACAGCAGAAACTGAAGGCAGAGAACATTCCAGGCTGAAGGAACACAAGCATATGGACAAAGGCATAAAAATACACAGTTTATTCCAGGATTTAGCATGCAGTATTAGGTGGCTAGAGCACTGTTCTCATAGAAGGAAATGGCGATAAAGGAGACGATGTAGAGAAGATTAAAAATTACTATTAATAGTTTGTTGATCACATAATACTTGACATACTTTGATAATACTTTACATATGTATTAAACATTACTGAATTACTATTATTGTATATTCTTATTTAATCCTCATGGCAACCTTATGAAGTAGGTATTATTATGCCCAACTCCAAGAGGAAATGATAGCTTAAGAAGGTTAATGGCATCTTGGGCAAAGGTAGTTGATGAAAATTTCCATTGCTTGGAAACATTCACAGAGTTTGACCCAACAGTCCTATCTGTGAAAATGTTTCCTACGGTAATGTTTCGCTAAGGAAACAGCTGATCTAAGGTCACTCAACTAGTAGGTAGCAGACACATTACCTCAATCCCCACTATACAGAAAAGGAAACTGACAGTTCAGAGTTAAGGGGTAAGAAAAAAGAAGCTTAGTGTGAAAAAAAGCAATGAGTGAAGACCATTTGTTTAAGAACTTTATCAAGGAAAACAACAGCTGCAGAAGTATACATGTTGAGGGCATCTATGGTAGTACCCTCTAAGAAAAAAAAGCCATTCCTCTGAGAGAGACCAGCAAGGCGGAGGGGGTGGAGGAAATTCATATCAGATGGCATTGTGCTAAGCAAAGTCAGAGGTAAGATTACCTGGGCAAGGCTGTGTGACCCAATGGAAAGAATGTGGGCTTTGGAGAGGGACATACACCACCACCTACTGACTATGCCACCTGCCCTGAAGGACTGAAGTGACAATTAGAGACATTGCATAAAAAGCACCTGTGGTTTACACATTGTACGTGACAAGGAATACAGTGAATAATATTATCATCATTATTTTCTGTCCACTCTAGAAAAAAGTAGCTTGGGGTAGGAGTTTGAAGAAACTGAAACCCTAGAATAGCCAGTAAAAAGTCTGTTAGGGCAACCCACAAGAGATGTCTGGAAAACAAAGGGTCAACTAAATCCCACACAGTAGCATGCAGTGGTGATGGTCATCACAGTGCCACAAGTATCAGTCCTTCCTCCAGAGCAAACATGTTTGCTTGGGATTATGTCTTTTTTTATATATACACATATATATGTATAGTTTTCACAAGTGTATACACGTGTATTTTAATATGCATATTGTATGTGTATGAAGTTTTCACAAGTGCTTATTCAACACCAGCAAGGTTGTTTCCAAGATAGGAATTTGACAATCAGAGCCATAAATGTTCATACACTTTCACTTATTAATTCCATGAGAATTTATCATAAGGAGATAAAATCTATAAAAGCTATGTGCACACACATGTTAACTCTACTGTTATGTAAAATACTGAAAAATTGAAAAACTTAAGTAATCCACAACTGGAAGGTATATGAGACAGCAACTCAAATTTTAGGTGAGGAAAACAAAATCCTACCCTTGTTAGAATGATACAAAAGACTGTATTCATCGGAATAAGATGAGAATACAGGAAATTAAAAACAGTTCACCTTTTAAAGTGGTAGGATGATTAATTAATTTTCTCTTAAAATATGCTTCATTACTTATAACATGTAAATAAAAATTAGGAGGGGGAGAGAAAGTAGTTACCTAACAACACAAACTAGACTGGTCTGCAAACTGTTGCAGTTTTCCAACAGCCCAAAACTATACTGACTGGTAAGGCTCCATTTCAATGCCTGCTGCTACTCTTTTATGTCCCAGTGACCCAGTACTACCATATGAATGTGTGCCCTGAAATGTTTATTTGTAAGAGCAGTACCTCAAAACAGTTGGTTCAGGCATTCCAGGATCTGCACCCCTCTTAAATCCTGAAGGGGAGAAGAGGAAAAAGCGAAAAAATATTAATTAAAATCCCAGCAGACAAAAAATTTACAATCAAGACTTCTTCTTTTTAATTCAACCTAGGATAGCTAGAATGATATCCACATCTATCAGCACTGTCTAGATCTACCTGCACTACAGAACAGTCTCAAACCTTCACTACAGTAGGAAATTACGTCCAGGACTAATCAGTAGGAAGGACAAGCTATCTTATTCCTATTATATACACAATTAGCACAGTAGCCCTTAGCATGCTCTACCTTTCATTATTAGTCATTACCCAGAAATAAGATATCATAACTCCCAAATTATACTGGATGAAAGACTATAAAGAGCAAAACAATTTTAAAAAAGTAAACTAGGCCAGGCACGGTGTCTCATGCCTGTATTCCTAGCACTCTGGGAGGCCAAGGCAAGAGGATCGCTTGAGCTCAGGAGTTCAGGACCAGCCTAAACAAGAGCAAGACCCTGTCTCTACTAAAAGTAGAAAAAAAAAAAATTAGCTGGGCAACTAAAAAAAAAGCTAGAAAAAATTAGCTGGGTGTGGCTACACCCCTGCAGTCCCAACTACTCTGGAGACTTGTGGCAGGAGGATCACTTGAGCTCAGGATTTCGAGGTTGCTATGAGCTAGGCTGACGCCACATCACTCTAGCCCAGGCAACAGAGTGAGATTCTGTCTCAAAAAAAAAAAAAAAAAAAAAAACCAGAAAAAAAAAAAGTAAACTAAACTTTTTTAAAAACAATTGAGGATATCTTATCTCCCACAAACCTCTATAAAGCAAAGACCAGTGAAAGGGGGAGAGTCATTCAATAGTTATTATTAAACAACCTAATTAAATCAACTCTTATTACAACTATGGTTAAATAAACTTTTTACCATTTAAAATGTATTTATAAATTAACTGATGACATATATGCTAATCTGCTGAAATAACTGATCAAAATTACAATGTCAAGAACTATGAGGGGTCTGAAATTATACCCTATTTTCAAGACAACAAACTAGCCTGTCCGTTTCACGTTATGTTGGTAGACGATAATACTTTGAGTCAAACTCAGAGACAAAGCAGTTTATTATTCCCAGCAATCGCTGTAGTCAGTATACCATCAATTTTGCTTCAGTTCCTCAAGCCCCAATTTCCATGCAAAAAGGGCCAGATAACACCTGCATATGTAATAGACTGCTTTACAAAAGATGAAAGAGCTTTTATAATGAGTTCTAAGCATGTCTTCCCTTTGCTCAGGAGGGAAGTACTATTTTCCACGGCTGTTTGTTCTCAAACATCCTCAAAAGATAATATGGAACAAAGGGTCTTCAGAGCCTCTGCTCACAAGATTTACAGAATGTGAGACCACAGAGAATTATCTTCCAACAGGTGATTCATTAAAACCTTTTAGTTGGTGAATATCCAGGCAGATTCTTTATCTTCACATCAGTGTCATATTTTATAGCAATATATTCTCTAGAAGCCCTAAAAGGTGTTTGAACCTGAATTACACAAGAAGTCCAATCTGCAGTTTTAAGTTTTAGTGAGAGCTCAGATGAAGGAAGTAAAAGAACAATGTAGGAACTGGTTCAGACATAAGATTACATGTACACTGTAGGAAAAAAGACAATGATAAATAAAGTACTGGAAAGATAGCCATAATAAAATCAATCTCAAATAACTGGAATTGGATGCTACAGTGAAAAATCACCATAATGGTAGTCCTAGGAAGGGAATGTAGCCAGTGTGCAGGAAAAAAAAGGAAACTAAAACTATAGTGTGGAAAAGGAAAGCATTATCTACTCTCCAGACTGAAGCCTCTTGCCTGGCACACAGATTGTAGCAACCAGCTGGCTCTCTAGCAGTAGAGGAGGAATCTCAAAAAGGGAAAGAGGGAAAGATAGATGAAAAGACTTATAGAGCAGCAAAGAAATCATGGTGACAAAAAAAGCAAGAGCAGGCTAAAACAGGACCCTGCACACACAATGAAAAAAGAAGATGCACAAAGAAGGGGAATAGGAGAGCCAGTCCCAGTGTTTGACTAGCCACACTGGGCTCTTCTATCATTCAAGTGAAGGCTTGGGAGGGAGGGGAGAGGGGTGCTGTAAGGAATAGGGGAGGGATAATACAGACTGTAAAAGTGGCTATGATAATTATTTGCTCTAATCCTTTATACCTATACAAAGTCACTAAAATCTGAAAAAGGAATGCTTTTTTAAAAAAATTGCATTCAGAACAAGGGAGGAAAAAGATCATTTTACGTCCTATATACTGAGGTATCCCCAAGTTATCACAGATGGCTTGCAACCTATGGCAAACTAGGAACCCTAGTTGCCTGGAGAACATCAAGCATAATGAAAGGCTCTGTCAAGACCAAAGTGAGTGTACTTTGTACAATGCATGACACCTAAAACAAATAGGAAGCAGCACCTTGTTAAAATCACAGGATTTTAAAGTGTGAAACTCAGTTTTAGAAATGTCAAACTACACGCTCAGACCGACAGAGCTGGGGCTAAAAACCTACGCTCTTTCCTTTTCAGCACATTGCCTGAGTAGGGCAGTAAGATTAAAAAGAAAAAACTACCCAGGGTTAGAAACAGAATCAGTTCCCAGTGTGCAGCCTTAGGTGAAAATATTTGCCTGAGCACTTACAAACCCTTGCAGTACAGCTTAGCGGTTAAGGCTATGGTCCCTCATGCTCCACTGCCTAAGCCCATAGAGCCCTCACTTGATACAGCTGTGATCTTGGGCACAGAACATAAAAGCTCCATGGCTCAGTTTCCTCACCTGTAAAATGGGTCCAATAACAGTAATCTATCAAACCTTTCATTGTACAGGTGAGAAAGCACAGGCATCCAATGCATATTACCACGTTTCATGGCATATCCAAGAGTTGTCTAAATTCCCAGTACAGGCCTCTTTCCACTTAGGCCCACCTAGAGAAGTGAGGAGAAACACCCTGAAAACTCACCTAGTGCCAAATACTGAATTAGTCGCTTTCACAAACACCAGGTCATCTAACCCTCACAATCGCGTAAAGTCTTACCTCTACTTTACAGATGCAAAATAAAATAGAAGGGACAATGTGACTTGTTAAAGACCACCCAACTAGAAAAGGAAAGAATGGGAACTCGAACGCAGGTTAGATTGGCCCCACTTGACCAGACAGCCTCCCTCAGAGGACGTGCGCGGCGGGATCTCTCCCGCCCCCGAAGGCCAAAAATGGCAGCTTCCGCCACCCCCTTCCCCCCAGTCTCTTCCCAGGTTCTTCTCCCACTGACCCAGGTAAATCACGAGAGGAATAAAGCCCCAGCGGATGGCAAACTGGCCGCCCTTGAAGAGCTGCTGCAACCTCTGCTTGGCCTCTTTGCTCAGCTTCACCATGGCGACGGCTGGGCGGCACAGGGAGGACCCCCTAGAGCAGCAACCGCGTCGGAAAGCCGCGAGGAAAAGGAAATGCGCACGCGCCACACAACGGCCTTTACGGCAGGAGTCGTGAGCGTCGCCACCAGAGGTCGTAATTCATCGCCCTTAACCTGCCCCACCCCTCCGCGGCGTCGCCAGTGGAAGGCGCATGCGTGTTTGGTTCGCCTT
>CAUYSK010122217.1:0-24704 GCA_963575035.1 Avahi laniger
CGTGGCATCATCATAACTCACAGCAACCTCAAACTCCCGGGCTCAAGCGATCCTCCTGTCTTAGCCTCCCGAGTAGCTGGGACTACAGGCATGTGCCACCATGCCCGGCTAATTTTTTCTATATATTTTTAGTTGTTCAGACAATTTCTATCTAATTTTTTTAGTAGAGACGGGGTCTCGCTCTTGCTCAGGCTGGTTTCGAACTCCTGAGCTCAAACGATCCTCCCACTTCAGCCTCCCAGAGTGCTAGGATTACAGGCGTGAGCCACCGCGCCCAGCCTCAAAAGCTTTTAACAGGCAGTATGAATTATATGAAACCGTGTCCCAGCTTAGATACTTGGGTGTCTGTGCTGTAAATTCAAACATATCCCAGAATGTATCCCACAGAACACACTTCCTAATTTGGGAAATCCTGATCTAGTGGAGAAACTGTGGAAGCAGGATTCAGGAGGGTTTCTAGGTGCTAGGTAATAGCTTCATACCCTCAGTGTCTGGGCAGATAAACTCTGCAACATTGGAAGCAAAAACGAAGTTTAAAGTGCCTTCCGGTGTGGCATTATCATTATTGTTCCTAACAATCCCCTTAGAATATCATCCTACCTGCAAATTAAGCAAGAACTGGCCCCAAGCAAAGCCTCCAGGGCACTAATGTTTTCCTTATCCACACGGCAGCTCCAGGAGACCACAGCACTGGATACTCTTTGCCATTTTGCCAGGGGATTCCCCAGCTCCTGGGGTGGCTCCTGGCCAGGCGGAAGTGTCCGGTCACAGGTTGAGCTGCGCCCAGCGTGACCAGTCCTGCCTGCTCCTCAAGAGGCCACGTTAGGAATTTTGGGTGGGCCAGACACAGGGTTGCAAACCACACCATGGGGCCTGCCAGTTTCGAGTAGGTGAAGCCAACGAATAGCAGCCGCCTCTCCTTTCCCGATTTCCTTTCCCACATTGTCAGGCTAGCAGCCCCCATCTTTTTCATTTGCTTTGCGTTCTCTTGCTAATCCGAAGGAACTGCTGTTTAAAATCCTTTAGAAATGTACTCGTAAATATAAAAAAGGCTCTGCCTGCCCCAGTCCATCTGGCAGGCCCCATGGTATTAGCCTGCTTCAGATAAATCGGCCTGAGATGGTCCCTGAGAATATTGCTCAGTTCCCACCGAACGGCACCTCCAGCTAAATCAGCAGCCATTCTTCTTCGGAATTGCTCGAAATCTTTTAATCCATTCACTTAGAAAGGCAGAGCTAAGAGGAGGTTGGTGCCTGGCACTTGACTCACCTGAGAGAAATAAGGAAGTCATTATTCTCCTTGGTCTTTCGACATAATCATGATTTAACAATAGCTATGGATGTTTTGAAAGCCACAGTGCCACCTCTGGAACGCAAGGATAGGTAACAGAGTCGGGGAGTATGGATGACACAAACACAAGCATCTGGTTCCATTTTATTAAAAACAAAACCAAACAAAATTTTGCAGTGAAATTTCCTGGAATTCAGAGTCCTCATTTTAAAACCTTTATAGTTGCAATAGATTTTTTTAACCAGTACATAAGAACATGATTGCACTTATTTACATTATAGTCTTCTATATAACAAAAATAGCCATGTTGTACGATTGAATGTTTCCAACTATCATCCTGGTTTTATCACTAGCCCAGCATGAGACAAACCGTTTATGCTCTCCAAGTACACAGAGAATAAAGCAAAATAAAAGTCTGTGTCTCCTAACAGAAGACAAATTCCTTTAAAGACAGGTTTTTTTTTTTTCCAAATTTCTTTGTATTTCAAGAGAGATATAAAGTGCTTTAAAAGGTATAGGGTAAGTGCCTGAGGTGGGGAAGAAGGAAAGAAATTTATACAGAAAAAAAAAACCTAAACAACTATACTGCCTTAACTAATCATCTAAATATGCACATGACTTAGTACAGAAAATGATGTTTGGGTAAAATGGCTACATAATCCACTACTACATTAGTTTAGCAATTAAGAGTTAACAGGCCCAGATTACAAACTCTCCATGCAAATATCATCAGGAGTGACTTTTTTTGATTTTGGGTCAGATGGAAATCAATCCAGGAAGCTTAGTCACACGATCTGATATGGAAGGATGGGCAATACTGAGATGTGACCCTCATAGATATGACCTGCAGACTGGCCACAAAGACCTGCGGGGAACCTAAGGAAAATTTTATCCATGACAGCAGTCATTTTACAAAAAAAGCATTTTGTTGTAAGCATTTGTTTACAATCACAGCAATTTGTATTAAGAAGGAAAAAAATAAAGCCATTGGCTTTTCCTCTTGCTAGTAGGAAGGTGCTAGAAATTGATTTATGATATCATGCTTGATTATTTCATAATTGTAAGTTCATTCTTTAGAGATTTTTTTTTTCATTGGGAAATAATAATGCGCCATACAAAGGGGTTAAAATAAATTGCCTTTTTTTCACATTTTTAAACTGGCAATTGCTGGTTATGGTCTGCAGTCCACAAAACTGAGTGTCACATATGTACTGCCTGGGAGGATCCCCTAGCAACTAGAATATTCATCCTCCCAGCTCACAAACATTTTAAAGAATACCAATTTATTTTTCAGAAAATGGATGGAATGTAACTTTTCACAAATACAAAATTACTTCAAGTTTTCTAAATATAAGGGACACCCCACTATAAAAATAACAGCCCCTCCCTTCCCCTGCCCCTACATCTCTAATTATAAAATGGTATAACCACTTCGGATTACTAACGTGAAAGCAGGAAGTAAATATATTATGTACATGTACAAAACACATCAGTATTTCACACCATTTACATTCATATGAAAGAAGTCCTTTTATTGATCTTCCTTTGCAATTTCACAAGACTAAAGTGGAGATAAGTTACAGAACAAGCAGTCCCTTGCTTATACCCTCTGCACAAACATTCCAACCAGAGGCATCTTCTTTGCAAACAGAGCGACATTATTCTTGAACATTTTGCAGAAGGGCTGCTGACAGAAGATCTTCTGTGGGGTCTCCTTCAATTTTTCAGTTTGTGACATTCTTTCCTCATTTGACAAATGCAGACCAAATTCTCAACTACTGAAGAATTTGTATGGTGAAACGCAAATAACTAGTATAGTTGTTGAGGAAATGGTGACCCAAGTCAAATTAATTTGCTGAAAGAATAACTGTGATTATTCCAGCAGAGGGCGCTCTGCTCCTTGCAATAGCATCCTACCGAACAGCACCGCAGATGCCAACAGACTGCTAAGTCCACGTGCTAGTTCTTCAACTGCTCTACTATTAGCACAGGCAACAGTTTGGTATTGTCTTCAAAAGAGCAGGATATACTATAATTAGCTAGCTCTTATACATGAAAATTCTTTGGCTATTTAAAATCTTCACATTCTCGAAGAGAACAATATTCTGAGTTCAATAAAGCGCTAGATTTGTCTGAAACTTTTTAAGGAAAAGGGGACTAAATGCTAAATTTTAAAGATGATGTGGTACTAAGGCCATTTTTTTGTTTTTAGGTTTCTGGATTTAGTAAGGTCAATCAACAGCCTGCAAGAGAAAACCTCCTAAGGTTTCATGGTTTCATTCAACCATGCAACCCACCTTCACTTTTATTTATGAGAACATTAGGACAAAATTCAACTAGTCAACGGAAGAAACATGTGTCCATTTGGAAGGTGATCAGTCTTTGGTTTATATAGCACACATGGTCCCCACATTTTCCCTGCTTCTCCAAGCCCATCACTTCAGTAAGGATAACAGACCACAGATATTCCGCCAAACAAGGACTTTGGGTAATTCAGGTTGAGCTGCCCCACTCCATGGATTTTCTCCCTCACTGTGTTCAGACCTGCAGACCTCTTAAGAGATGTATATATTCTTGCCTTATCATTATCATCAACAAATATTTGTCAGGTGGCCATAGAGCAAATGGCTCCGTAGTAAGTGCAAATGTCAATAGTAGCACAGGATTAGAAAATCTTTGATCACTGAGATTCCTGGAAAAGCCACTTGATTATGAAGCACTAGAGACATGTAAACAGAGATGTTACTGACCTCAGCAGATTCTTGCAGAAGCAGGTTTTGCAATTAAAGGACTTGATATTAAAGGTCCACTTCTAGGATCTGGACTCAGTTCTGGGACAATCATTTAGTGCCATCAAAAGGCTCAAAGTGGAAGAGCGTGGGAGACTCGTATTGATCTATGAGTCTTTAAAAATTGATGTTCCTATTACAAAGGGTCTGAGGTTGTGAGACGGGGAAAAAAGCAGGGAAAGGGAAGAGCTAAGTGATGATGAGAAACTCATAGCTGCTTCTCAGCATTTATTTTTCAGGCAATCCCAACCTCCTTTGTAATCATGAGTGTTTTAACTCGTGAATATTTAATTCCTTAAACACACCCACACAAACACATACACCCCAAAACCCAGGTCAGCTCTAAAGCTAGGGACGAACATTTATTTAGGGGAAGCGTTAATGTTCTGTTAATCGCAGAAGCTTTCTGCCCCTGCTCTGACCGGCTCCCTACCAGAGATCTTGCCATCCTCTTTTCTGACTTCCTGCAGGTAATGTCCCTATCCCCTTTTAACCACCTCTGTCAGATGTGCTCATCACACCTGGCCACGCGATAGCACGGATGAGGGACCTCAGTGGCACAGAGAAGTGCACAAGGAACTGTGCATCCTGTACCTTAGAAGGGTAGTCTCTTTGTGCCTGTTTATTAGTCTTCAGGAATTAGTGGCCCTTGGGTCATTTAAGAATGAGCAAGCTCTTGTGTTAAGATATTAAGAAGCATGAGGGGACATCAGATACAGTACACACGAGTTTTTCTAAGAAATCCTAACCCTGGGGCCATGTAGTGAATGAGGAAGGTTATAAATGTTGAGGATAGAGGAAAATGGATCTAGACAGCATTCTGGAATTATTACCTTGCCATTATTTGCCTAGGAAACTTTCATGGCAAGGAAGCGTGAAATAAAAGGCAATAGCTGTGGGTGGTTTGAGATGCAATTTGTGATGTAAGAAGTGAAACTGAGGCTGACTCCATTAGGGAGGAACTTCACTGGCCTTTATAGTAAACTAGTTTTCCTCATTATAAGTGAAAACATAGATATTGCCACACAATAAAAAGAAGAAAAACACCAACAACAGCAATCACAATAGTAACTCTGTAAATACAGAGCCACCAATGATTTTTGTCCTGAAGGTTATTTCAGAGTTTCTTGCAAGACTAGAATAAAAAGAAAGAAGGCAGAAAAGAGAGGAGGAGGAGAGAGAAGATGGGAAAAGAATTTGTGTGTGTACACAAAGGAAGAGATAGGCAGGCAGAGGAAAACAGAGTTGGAGAGACACAGACCTAAAAGAGAAAGGAATCTAAGTGAGAGAATACGTAAAAATGCTGCTGGAAATTGCCTCAGTGGTCCTAGTACCACAGAAGGCTGGGCCCTTGCTCCTAGAGGGAGTGATTCCCTATCCCAGATTTTCTGAAAAAGTTTTGATTCAGTGAGATTTGTTTTCAGTCAAGGTGATGCATTCAACGGATAACCATTTACTTTTATGTTCTGTAAAAATTTCCATCTAAACAATTCATAAATAAGAAAGAATCCCAGGTTAGACTACCTGTCACCATTTTTGGTTCTGAAAGTCTGGTAGCCACAGAGCTGTCAGGGCAGTGACCGAAATGGCCACTGGGCACCGTGATTTTTGATATGACCAAACCCAGGCCCATGAATGTCCAGGATATCTCAGCAGGATGAAGGTAAATGCTAAAAACAAAGCAAAACAAATTAAAAAAGCAAAACTTCTGTGGACAGGGATTTGCCTCCATGGTTATGATCATTACCCTGTGATGTCAAAATGGGTAGGTACCATTGTCACTTTTAACTTTTTACCTTCTCCTGCTTCTCTCTGTCTCCCTGCATAGATCACCGGAGTTTAAATTCCAAGGGGGTGACCAAACCCTAGAGTGCAAGTCAATGTTCAGATGCTGGATTCATGGTCAGGGTTCAGCTCCTCCAAAGGGACCAGACACACAGGAGGTAGCAATTCCTAAAGGTGACCCTAAATTATTCTGAGTGAATGCAAATGCTCCTTTTCTTCCCCACAGCCTTGGGGTGGTAGGTGGATGCTCACTTTGTGTAGAAAGCTGGCTGTTGGAGGTGGTCAGAATTCACCAAGTAGCGGCTGGACAGTCATAAGCCCCAAAGATTTTTTCTCAGTGAGGCCACACTAAGTTTTGTATTTGGAGTCAATCTGTAATTTCTCACTCTTTCTTCCAAAATCCTTAAGTTTTAGCTACAGCTGTGGGGACAGCGGACACTGGGATTGGGAAAGGACCTTTGCCGGCCATGAATAAGAAAGGGTTGAAGTAAAGTTGGATGACTTAAGTCTGGAATTCTCTTTGGCTCCCAAGGGTCACATATTAGCCTAAGGGTTTGTCATAGAAGTGAGGGATATAACTTTGTTTCAGCACCAAATTGACATGGTTTCTGTGACTTTTTAAAAAACAAGTGGTCAGAGAAGAATAAATGATAATGGACATCAGTGATGTGGTTAGAAAGTTTAGGCAGAAATTTCAGAAAGGGCTGCCTGAATCTTTAGTCACTATGAAATAAACGGATCTCTGGGCCTTTCATTAGGCGACTTGGGTGGTGTCTGGTTCTCTCTGGAGGTAATTAAGGTTTTCGTCTTTTTCTTTTGTGAGGGTCAGGGAATCTTGTGAGGATACTGGAGGAGCTCTAGACCTGTGCTGTCCAATCAGTGGCCGCTAGCCACGTATGGCTATTGAGTGCGTGAGACGTGGCTCATCTGGACTGAGACGTGCTGTGAGTGTAAAGAACACAATGGATTTAGAAGACTTAGTACAAGAAAAGAATGTAAAATATGTCATTAATACTTCTTACATTAATTGCATGTTGAAACAATAATATTAGGTTAAATAAAAAATATTATTAAAATGATTTTCCCTCTTTCTTTTTACTTTTTAAAAATGGGGCTAGTAGAAAATTAAGTATGTGACTTGCATTATTATATCTCTATTGGACAGTGCTGGTCCGGATCCTCGCTTTAGAAAAATGCACATCTGCAAATGCACATACAATCTGCGTCAACGTCTAGAGGGTTCCCACACCCCCGACACTCGTCTGTGGACCACGGGGTCTCCAGGTCAGAGTCTCTTTTGCGGGCAGGTGATGAAGAAGACTATGGGGAACGGCTGTTTCTCTCTCTTCTGAAATGAAAACTTTCTGATTAAACTTTTTACAAAACTATCAAAGCCACAGGGAAATCTCTAGAAATAAACCTTTGGTAAGTAGAGAATGTCGTAAGCTCATGGGATCTGCAGCAGGGCCTCCTTGGGGTCAGATCCACAGGCTTCAAGTTGGCCTCCGGGACCCCTCATCGTCCACACAGCACCCTGTGGGGCAGCTGTGACCAGGGCCTGCATTTGAGTCAAACCCTGATTTACCTGGTATATTAGCAGGAAGAAAAAACACTCATCAAACAGAGGACTGCACAATCCAAAGGGCATTTTCTCTCTGGGTATGGAATATAATTTATATTTCTTTTGCTGCTGAATTATCCTTCTGATTCCACTGGACTTAGGTTAATACCAATAATGCCGAAATCTGTTTTGGGCAAAGCTGACTGAAGGAGGAGTAGGTGGTGCAGACCTACGCTGACTGAAAAAATAAATACCTTTGAGATCAAGAATCCCACACTGAGAGGTGGGATTTGAAGGTCTCCAGAGATCGAAAACACTGTGACTAAGGCAAAACAAACCAACTCCTACCTGGACTTAAAACTTCAGTCATTTAGATCTTCACTCTCAGCAACACAGGAGTGCCAAATCTCACAGGCTCTTATTACATGTTACAAGTCAAATGACTCTGCCTCCCCAAGCCTGCAGCCTGCTTGCCCATGTCACAGCTGTCTGCAAAAAGTAGATCCACCTAGCAAAATGCTCGTCGGTGCTCCTACAGCCAGGGGAGCTTTGGGAATTGTGTTGTTAAACTCTTCACCATATAGACGGAGAAGCTGAGACCTAGCAAGGGTGTGGCTCACCTGGGACTCCTGACTCCTGGGTCAGAGGTCTCCTCATTCTTTCCTGCCTGCCTTCCCAAACCTGGAGACTGGATCTCGTTACAGGAAGTGCCGGACCTTTCTGAAGGTGGTAATCATTTTCCCTGTCTTGCCGTCTACTTCTAAACCATCAAATAGGAAATCATTAAAAGTGGTGAAAAAAGAGCAACTAGTGTCCTTTCTCCCTTGGCCCGCATGCCACGTGTGAGCAGGCATTGAGCTTTTACAGCATCACTGAACTCTGTTTTGAATGAGTGTTAGCATCATGCAGTGGAAAAGCTCTCATCAAATATGTAAATACAATGCAGCGAGAAAAGCCTTTCTTTTGTAGTTAATCCAAGCAATAGTCTGGCCTTGGCCAACTGCTTAGAGGTGATGAGGTGACCCCTCTGATTGTTCAGAGAAGCTATTCACTACCTTAGTCATCTCTGCATCTGGATAGTCTCAATGTATTACAAAATGGCTCACTGAAAAAACTGCACAAAAAGCACTATTTCAGAAAAAAATAGCACTTTTCTGAAAAAAAGTTACAGAAAAAGAATAAAAACAGACACAGTTTTAAAAATGGCGGTGCACTTGAGTATTCATTGGATACCTCTTTTCCCTTCCCTCTCTTACTTAGTCTATCTCAGTCAGGATAAACTTGTTTCAGCAAATTCTCATGTTGCGCTTTTCGGTTCAAATGGCTTATCGAACCGTATCTCATTCCCCACCTAGTATCTGGACACACTCAGGAGCCCTGGGAAGCAATCTGCTAAGGATTCACCTAAATCCTTCCATGTGGTCTGGTAAGGTTTAACAGAAGTATGTTGAAATTAAGGTAAGATTCAGGCGTTACCGCAGTTCCCGCTGTGTTTGCCACTGTGCTCAAAAATGACTGACCCTTCTCTAAAGCCCCCATCTCCTGCAGATCCGCTATGGAAGTGACAAAAATCTACTTTAGCCCAGGGAAAGCCAAGGCAACAGGCATTTTGTTTTTAATGGGAAGACTATATAGTTTCTGGTTTTAAAACCAGCCTGGCAGCCACTGAAGACTGGACGCCCTGGAGAGAGCTTCTGAGTTCAGAATTTCAGCCAAAGACTGTTAGACCCAGATGAATTCAACTTCTTCCCTAGAGCTCCCGTCTCATGTCACCAGGGCCCTTAACGGAGCCTGTCAAGTGGAAGCCAGTGTGATGTCGCTTAAAATAATGAGCAGTGGCCTCAGCAGATTAGAGCTTAGTGTTGGGGTCTGTGGCAGCTGGGATTTTTAAGACCCACTTAAAAGAATTTAGATTCTTAATGAAAGCTGGCCTTCGTCTGTTTCAAGGTGCGGAGGCACTTCTCAAAGTCATGCATACTTCATGCTGAGGGGTCAAGACCCTACATCTCAGAGGCAGAATACAAACTGACCATAGGAGGAACTGGTGCTTCTAAACAGAAATCTATACAAAAGCTGGAGTGAACTAAAGGAAGAACAAAGGAGTGGATATAAAGTAAATTACACAGAGTCTTCGAAAACAAATTGCCAAAGAAATCAAACAACATTCCAAAAACAAGAACAATTAAGACCTGGAAGAGATTGAAATGAAACTGAGAAACCCTAAAGGTGTCTTTTCTGTCTCTGTTTCAGGAGCTTCTGAAGTGTATGCCTACAAGGACGCGGGAATCAGCTTTCACCCTCCGAGCTGCCAAGGCCACAAGCTGTCGTAGAGATGGAGAAACTGCATCCTGATTAACAAGACTTTGGATATTGCTTTTCATTATCATTCTTGAATGGAGCACCCTGGAGTTGCCAAGGTGCTCTGCAGGTGTGTGTGCCTGGTTCAAGTCCCAGCATACTTGTTCCTTCCTTCCGCTTGGGTTCTACTATCTCTTTTTCTATATTTGTCATTTCAAGATTTCACCTCTTCGCAGTCTTGGTCAGTGGAAAGTTCTACATCAGACAGTCCAACTTCCATTGCCATAATTAACGAGATGTCAGAATCGCTGCTTACAGCTGGCTCCTGCTCACCTGGGAGGAGAAAGCAAAGTTCACAGTAAACACTGGGCTATGACTGTAGGTTCTGGTTATCGCAATACAATCGTCTCTAATAACATTTCCTTCAAAGCCAAGAGAAGGTATCAGAAGAATTGATTATTCTGTAAAAACTCTAGTTAAAGTTTCACCTCACACTATACCCCAAAATAAATTCTAAATGGGTCAAAAAGTTAAATGTAAGCAAAAGAAACTAATAAAGGTAGACAAAAATGTATCATCTAAGCACATATCTAAGTAGGAAAATATATGTATTATATCTAAGTAGGGCAAGAAATTCTATATAGAAAAGTAATTGAGCAATTCACAGAAGACTGGTTAAGTGTTCACAAAATTAAAATTAAAAAAATGTTACGATAAAAACATGCAAAATAAAATCAAAAGACATATATCAAACTAGGGAATTTGCAAAAATTTCACAAATTATTGTATTCTTAATATATGGAAGGCTTTTAAATCAATAAGAATAGTCCAACAGAAAAATGAGCAAAGGTTATCATCATATGATTCATAGAGTATGTAATATAAATGAACGATAAAGAAGGTAAAAATGAGATACTCCTTTTTGTCTATGTAAACTTCACTCTTTAAAAAAGGTAATATTACACTTAAGGGTACATTGAGGTAGGTTATGTTTGACACATTGCACATAGAACTGTGAAATTTTCACCCAGTAATTTCATTTCCAGGAGGTACTATAGAGAAATAATTAGAGAAGCAAAAATATTCATTTAAGCATTATTTATCATAGTAAAACACTGCAAATAACTTAAAGTCTAACAATAGAGAATATCTGAATGAACTATATGTTACTTCTAAAGAACAATCTTGTTATAACTATTAAAGTTTTCAAAGAATTTATAGTGAGAAAACGTTCACAGTGTACTATTAAGTGAAAACAGAAATACTCAAAGCTTTATATGCCATGATGCCAATGGAGAAAGCTAACTGGAAGCAAGAAAACCAAAAATGCTAATAAGATTTATCCCTACTTTGGAGATTTATATTCATTTTCTTTAAAAAAAATTTTTTTTTAGTTCTCCCAAATATTCTTCAATGGACATACATCACTTACTCATTCAAGATATATTTAGTGTGTCACCATGTTATACTAAGGATTGTGCTAGGGGCTAGGGATATAGGGGAGAGCCAGGCATCCTTGTCCTTAAGGGGGTCTTTCTGTCTAGTGGGCAGGCAGGCCATTAACTAGGCACTTACAACACAACGGGTATAAGCACGGTGATGGAAGATGTACCAGGTATTACAACGGCGGGTAAGAGGGCTACGTAACCACATGCTGGGTATAGTGTCTACACTGAGTCCCAAAGGATAATCTGTATTTTAGCCAGATGAAGAACAACAAATAATCTTTTAAGCAATAGTATGCTGTTGGGGCTCAGAAACTGATACCTCAAAATATGACAACATGCTGAACTGAAAACAAAACTTCAGGGTCTCTCTGACAAGTCCCACCCCACATTGCCTCTTCCAAAGTATTGGGACCTATCAAAGAAGAAAACAATGACCTTTGGTCTCTTCCTGGAGTTTTCACTGAATGAACCCTTATCACAGGAAGGAAGACTGAAGTCTATCAAGAAACCCGGAAAAACTTGTCACAAACCACTGTCCCCTCTATGGGCCTAATAGACTTTTCTGCAGACCACCGGACATTCTTCAAGCCCTAGTAATCACTGATTGTGCCCCAACAGAATTCCTTTTCTCCCCTCTGTCCATAATCTGTTTTTCCAGGATCCAAGTCCTGACTCCTTCTGTAACCTCAAGATGGTATATAAGCTTCTGCACCCCACTGAGGGGTTGAGTCTTCATTTTGAAGGCTTTTGTGATCACATTAAATAAATTTGTATGCATTTTCTCCAATTAATCTGCCTTTTGCAAGTTGATTTTTCAATGAACCTTTAGAGGGTAAAGGGGAGGTTTTTCCCTTCATCCCTACAATGTACAGATGGCTGGACATCTGGTGATAGGGCGCCTTGGGCGGGTGGACACCAGAGGGTATTTAAATACGACTGGAATGCAGAGTCAAGCTGGGAAGTACAGACAGGGGAGGCTGGAGAGCTGAGCTGCATAAACCCAAAAGGTCTTGTACATTCTATTACTCTGCAGAAGAAACATGCAATTAAAAGACCAACAAAAATGTCTAAGTACTAAAGAATAATGATGGTTATATAATAATACTTTTGCCTGCCATGTAATGAAAATAAGTGCAAAAAATACTTTTGCTATGATAATCACCAATGTAATTTTTTTCATGTTGTGGCCCAGTTAAGGGAAATATACAAATTTCACAAAGGACAATGAATTCCTAAGGTGTTTTAAAGGAGACAAATAAAGAGAACTAACAGAGTTATGACCAGAAGAATCAGTTTTAGAGAAGTGGGGTATTTCACAGGGAAATAGCCAATCTAACGACTAAGCTCTAATAAGTTTCCTAGGTCCCTAAGTGTATGAAGTTCATTGTAATGTAACAGATCAAAGGCTAAAAGAAAACTTTGAAAGTACCTCTAGAAAGGCACAAGTATTTAGTATTTAAAAACAGGGACATTCAAAAAAGAGTCAATAAAACCAGTCACTTGGAAAAACCTAGAAAAAAAGTGAAATTGGATCTCCACTCACATTTCCCAAGAAACTGCATCTAACCTGGTGCCATATCTCTATCTATCTGCCATCTTTGTTCTGCGTGAGCGTACTCCTTTTCATTTATCTTCTTCTCCACAGCCATTTGGTGCCCTCAACCCCTGATCTTTGGGGAATTCTTGGGTGCAAATTGGGGTGGCCCTCCTTTTTCCCAGGGCTGCTCTGTGCTTGTTTTCTCTGCAGGACGGTGGCTTGTTGTGGTGCATGGTGAGCAGTGAACCACTCCAGAGCTTGAGTCCAGGTGAGCAGTGGCCCCTGGAGTGCGGCAGGATACAACTTGCATGTCCAGGTGCAATCTGTCCCTCCAGTTTATGAAGTCACTGACTGTTTTTTTTCAGTTGCCCACATTTTCTTAATGTCTCTTTTTCCATTTTCCTTGCTCATATTGGTTTCTGCCTTTTTTTAAAAAAAAAGCCCTTTATTGTAGTTTTTGTAGGTTTCAGGAGAGACTAGGAGTAGTTTCATGTGGTAGATTTACTGTTTTTACTCAGTGTTTTTCTTAAACATCACTTTTATAATGAAAACAAAATAAATGTACTTAAAATTGTATTTATGGGGACTGGGAACCTACCTTACTTTAGACTATATTCCAGTCTCTGCTATACGTAAGTACATGTGTTACTTTGTATAAATCGCTTTTCTCCTTTAGGGCTAAAGTTTAATAGTCTATAAAATGAGAATTTGGACCGGATACATTAGAGTCCTTTCCAGTTGCTGTTTATACATGTATGTGCTAATGCCAATACAGCACGGGGCCTCATCCGTGGTTGCTTCTCGATAAATAATTATTTAATAGAATTGCCACTGAGTAACAAACTTTCTTTTCTACAAACTTCAAATTGTTTTTATTTTTTCAAAATTTTTTTTCTTTTTTTATTATTTCAGAATATTACAGGGGTACAAACAAAGGCCCGTGTATTGTGTACCTGGTACGTGTATGCACAAATGGGAGAATTCACTACTTGCAGGCATAACAAAAACTGAAATCTTTATTTCATTTTATTTTTTATTATTTTTTTGTAGAGACAGAGTCTCACTACGTTGCACAGGCTGGTCATGAACTCTTGGCCTCTAGTGACCCTCCCACCTCGGGCTCCCAAAAGGCTGGGATTACAGATGTGAGCACTGCACCCAGCCCCCAAAGCTGGAATCTTATTCCTGGAGATAAAAGATGAGAGCTATATTCTAGAGGAATTTTAATCTCCACTTCTCTCTTTGCAAGGGCCCATCAACCAATCAGCTCACAATTAAACTGGAAGTCAACAAGAGAGCTCATCATGGAGGGATTTTATGACTCTCACATGGATCTAGTAGAAAAGGAAACATAGGAGTGGATTAACAAAATGTGGTATATGTATACCATGGAGTGCTATTCAGCTTTAAGAAACAATGGTTTTTTCTTGCTAATTTTTCTGAGTTCTAAATAGATTCTGGTTATCAGCCCTCTGTTGGATTTGTAGCATGCAAAAATTTTCTCCCATTCTGTGGGTTGCCTGTTTGCTCTTGTGACAGTTTCTTTGGCTGTTACTTTTTAACACTGGCATCTCCACTTAAAGTCTGTATTTCTCAATGAGACCTTCCCAGACCACTCAATCTACAGTAGCTGTTCCATCACTCTCCATGATGCTCTTAATTAATTCTCTGCATAGGACTTACATCCAGCTGATAGTTTTCTTGAACATTTGGATTTTTGCTTATTATCTTCTTCCTCAAATGGAACGTGAGCTCCATATGAACATGCAGCTTGTCTGCATTGACCACTGCCGTATCCCATGCCCCAGGACTGTTCCTGATACATAGTAGGCCCACAGATATTAGCTGGATCAGTGAACATGGGGAACACTGAGGCTGCCTGATTAATGTTAAATCTTGCAGCAATCTTAGGGTTTAAGGCTTAGAGATGTGCCATTCACAGACCCAATTATTAACAGTTTAAAACACTGTCCTCTGCTGGGGCTAATTTAGTTAAGACATAATTCAAACTTTTCATTTGCTCTTTGTAAAATTTAATATTAAGCATATTATTATTAGAGAAGGGCTACTAAAGTCTGAAACATATCCCAATGACTATAAGAGGTTTTGACTCGGTGCACAACCATCAACTTTCATATATAGGAATGCAACTGTGTCACTGGGCTCAAGTTTCATCACTGCCTACAGTGATCACCGGTAATAAATTCAGTAGATTAGTTCTTAAGCACATTCTTGGGCCAGGATCGCCAGTGCTACCCTGATTGTCTGAAAAGGTTTTATCTGAGCTACTTGATAAGGGGATTAACTTGGATATTGGGGGAGATGAGAATATAAACCACCATTTAAATGTCATTCTAGGTCTAGGAAAAAGCAATTTGCTAAGTACAGGTCATGTCAAATTTTTTTCAAGCCTTTAGATGAGGTTACTATTTTTCTAGAACCAATTGGTAGATTCTAAATATAGTTCACAAGTTTATAAGGTCAGCGAAGAGCAATAACCATATTGGCAATGGACGTGGTTGCGCTTAAGACAAACTGAGCTTCAGCCACAAGCATCTACCAAAAAGTAAACAGTAGCGGTACTGGCTCAGATTTGGGCCACAGAGGTCTTTCTATTGCATGGGAATAAACTGTTTTTTGATAAACGTACATTAGGAGCTGTTAGTACTTTTAAAGGATGATATAAAAGCCAACAGTGGGGATCCAGTAAATAAAATTCAAAGGAATATTTCTCCATTTTAATATGTCATCATCCTTCCATTAAAGACTAGGAGTCACAAATTTTATTATAATACACAAGAGTAAGATAGCACTGTAAGCTAAACTGCATAAACAAACATCTCTTGAAAAATATAGAAAAGTGAAATATGCTAACCTCTTTATCTGTTAATGAATTTCTAAGAAGCATCTGGCACTTTTGTCCATTTATATGAATTTAGTCTTGCAGATTTGAACAAACCTACTGGAAAGAAAGGAATAGGAATATAAGCTTTCAAAACCAAAGAAGAGAAAGAAATATTATGATTTTATATTCATGTCCTAAAGCATATCCATAAAAGCCAGCAGAATCTCATCTCATATTTATTTACCTACTAATGCCATCCAGTGAGTCCCCAAAGCTTATAACCCTGAGGCCAGTGGGAGAAAAGCAGCACTTAGAGGAAAAAAAAAAAAAAACCTTGGATAAATTCAGAGTTATTATTTTAAATAATGCCTTTACTTTTGCAGATTTCTACCTCAGTAATTTTGGCTGTCAATGCTTAAAAGTGCCTTCCAGTCACTATTCAAAACCCTGCATACAATGCTGACTTATTGTTTATTCTGGTACTAATGCACTCTGTGGGCATTTCTTAAAGCACTTCCAAAGCAAGTGATTAGTGAGAATATAAACAGAAACATGCCACATAATAATTACCAAAAATATGAGCACTGTAAATGTGAGAATTTTTAAAAAATGTTTCAAAAATTATAATTTCTTTCAACTGTGAAGGCTCGCTTCTTTTTCTTTTCTTTTTTTTCCTGGTTATCAAATAACACTGTCTTTAGGTTCATTATAGTTCAGTGCAGCAAGATTCACCCTGGGGTTTTTATTTTTCCTTCTCTCTCAGTCAGATTCTGAAAAACAGTTCTTCTATTAACTAGATCTCTGGGGAATATACCCTTCCTTAACTGGCTTGCATGGGAGAGCAGATTTGTTAATTTTATAGCAAAAACAAAATCTGTGGGTGGGACATGCTCGTTGAGTTCATCTGGACCAGCTCCCACCCTGACTATAGAAGTCCTTTGACACTGTGTGTGCCATCTGGGTGTCAATTTGTTTTTGTAACCTAAGCGACCTTCCTGGATGACATAATGGGAAACCAAGTGGAAACAGTGTTAATGCAACATGAAATACAGATGAAGCCTACTTAAAAACTCTAGAACCAAACTTCCCCTTCCTCGAGAGCAAATGTTTTCCCTCCATTATCCTCAGGGGCCCTCTCCCACACCCAGAGTAACCAAGAGAGATCACATAACAGAGAAAGAAGCTTGAGAATGGAACACAGCTAGTACCAAAACTAGAAGAAAAAAAAAAAGTCCTCCACTTTTTGTGACCCCTCACTTTAACAAAAGGTATGACGCAGTGGCTCAAAGGTAAAAGCACTGACAGGGGAATGAGACCCCCGAGCACGGCAGACAGACCCTCAAATGGCCCCAACGACCCTGCCTCCTCCCATTCATGCCTTTGTGTAACCCCCTTCCCTTTGAGTGCAGGCCTGACCTGTGACTTGCCTCTAACCAATAGAACAGAGCAAAGGTGACAGGATGCCACTCCTGTGACTGTTACACAAGGCACGGTTTAGGAGGTTGGGGTGGCAGAGTCTCCTTGCTGGCCTGATAAAGAAGTCATACTGAGAAGCCCACACAGCCAAGAGCTGTGGGTGGACTCTGGTCTACAGCTAGCAAAAAAGCTGAGACCTCAGCCATACAACCACAAGGAAATAAATCCTACCAACAACCTGAATGAGTGTGGAAGCTGACTCTTCCCCAGTCAAGCCTCCAGATGAGAACGTAGCCTGGCAGATACCTTGACTGTGACCCTGACTGATCCATGCCCAGACTCCTTGCCCATGGAAACCGTGAGATAAGAAACGTGTATTGTTTCAAGCTTCTAAATTTGTGGTGATTTATTATGCAGAAAGAGAAAACTAATACACTGAGAAAAGAAATGAGGGGCACAAGTCCTTGTCTTCCCATTCTTAAAGTGAGTCCAGGGTCAGTCTAACTCTGGCTGAAGAGATCTTGGCTAATCCGCTCTACAAATAATTGTGGGGAGAAACATTCAGAGAGTGACAGACAGAGCCAGCTCAGTGCCGTGGCAACCATCCCAAGGATGTCTATTAGCTTCTTTGAGGTTCTGGGTTCTACAATGGAAAGCTTATTAACCAGAGGAACTTCTTAAGTAAATAATGAAAAATAATGGGCATAGTGACATGTTCTCAAATCTTATTATACAGGAAACTTCTAAGTAGCTTTACTTAAAATGCCTGGAAATGCAGAATAGTGAGAGGCAATCAATTTGTCTGCCTATAGCTCATGTTTTTACAAATACATTTCCATGAAATCTCCCTACCTGTGAGCTCATATAATAGTTCTGGAATAAAAGTGAATTAAAAAGAAAAAACGCCTAATGTAACCTTCTACCTTGAAAGCATTGTTTACAAGGCTGTGATAATTCATGTGTTCATCTCCTCCTACGTTAACTCTTAATTATATATTTTTAGATTTTCAACAATTTCTTCATAGCTTGTTTATGGGATGAAAACTTAAAAAGTTAACCACGTAAGGTTGCTTATGTAAAACTATACAGAAGATAACTTGAGAATATGTGACCCCTATGATAAGAGGAGCTAAATAAAGTCTGAACTGAAACCAATTAAAACTTTTAAATATACCCAATATATATTCAGGATTCCATCAATCCTCTCCTTCCCGTATCCAGATGCCAGTATTCAGCATTTGATTAATGACAAGATCATCTAGTTAATATTTGGAATATTTAGTTCTTAGTTGAATTTGTACTTCACATTATGATTAGACAGCTTTGTTTAATGTTAACCCATTCCTGATATAATCATAATATATGCTATAGATTTAAATAACCTCTAAGATTCCTTCTAGGACTAATAGTTCATGATTAAGCTCACTTTGGCGGCTATATTTATTAAACATCTACAGGCATTAAGAAGTCACATGAAGTAAAAACAGACATAACTATCTCCTATATAATGACTACAAATTGCATAAAATGGAGTCAGAATTCATATTTTGCGTTATTGCAGATGTTGAAGTTACAGAAATTTCCAGAGGGTCAAAGTATGGCAAAGGTCTGAAAACTGATAGTCTGTATTGAAAGTCTTGGATCAGCTATGCTTAAGGCAAATCAAAGGTCTACAGCTTGGGAGCTTAGTCATGTTAGGGGATGTGACCATCAGTCATTCACCATATATCCATTGGGCACTATTACATACTGGCACAGTTCTAGTCCTGGGCTTACAGCAGTCAACGAGACTGACGAGGTTCCCTGTTTGCATGCTAGTTTGAGCAAATAATTAACAACCAAGCAAATAACTGATCAAGGTAATTTCAGATAGCAGAGAGTTAAGTCAATTCAAATGAACATATTAGTGAGGTCCTACTCCCTGCCAGGTGGTGTTCTAATGCATGAAGTACATCTGTGAGCAAAGCAGATATAGATCCCCACGCTCATAGAGATTACATTCTACTAGGGGAGAGAGACAATAACACAGGTCATAATAAGTATATAATTTATATACTATGCTAAAAACTGATACATGCTATAAAAAAATAGCAGAATAAAGGTGATTAGAAGTGTGTATGTGAAGGGGTAGTGGGTCACAATGCTAAATGAGACAGTCAGGTTAGGCACCAATGAGCAAGTGACATCCAAGCAGGCTTGAAAAAGAAGGTGTGTGATGAAGGAGGTACCACAGGGTCATGACGGAGCAACTGCAGAGCACTGCAGGGTGCTGCTTCAGACGGGGTGGCCAGGAAAGTCCTTCCTGAGGAGATGAGATTTCAGCTGAGATCTCAAAGATCTGGGGCATAGCATGTCCTGGAGAGGGAACCACAAACGCAAAGGCACTAAAGCAGGACTGAGTGTGGCACAGAGGAATGGAAAGAAAAGTAGAGGGACTGGGCGTGATGATCAGCAGATGGGGCTGGCACATGGGCAGGGGCAGCTCAGGTAGAATTAAGTTCACTTTGGTTCTCAGGAGCTCCGCCTCTCCCCTACACCATTACCCTCTCTCTCTGTGGATTCTTCTAGTATCTTCTATCTTTAAGAAAATCACCCCACCCTCCTGGGGACTACTCAATTCCTTCCTTCCTTCCTAGCTAGGTTTCTCCAAGGAAGAGTCCAGACATGCTGCCTCTGGCTCCTGGCCCTCCCATCTACCCTACAGCTCATTCTAGCTGGATCTCTCTCCTAACACTGCTCTTTGAAGTCACCAATGATCTCCACACACCCAAATGCAAAGGACGCTTGTCCTTAACTTATCTGATTTTCTGCTGCCTTTGGCACAGGTGACCGTGCTCTCTTTCTAGGAACTCTCCCCTCTATCTGTGACACTACAGCCATTCTCATTTTCTCTTCCATCTCTGGCCTCTCCTCAGCTTCTCTTCTTGGGAATGACCATTAATAAATGTAGCTGTTCATGTGAAAAAATACTTAGGGGCTGTGGTTAATTGAAAGCTCATTCATCAGCCTTGATGGCCTTGGCCCAGGGAAAGTCATTTAGTCTTCAAGGGACATTACAATGGAGAAGACAAAGCCTCAGAGCAAGTGACACCTGCCTAGGCTTGTACTTTCTAACTGTACGACCTTGGGCAAAATGTCACATTCTCCAGGACTCAGTCTCCCACTTGTAAAACAGGGATTTTTAACAGCCACCTTGCAAGGCTGTTATGAAGATTAAATAATTTATCCTTCTCGAGTTCTCTGGCCAAGGCCTGGCACTTGGTAGATGGTATTCTGTTGTTACTATCCCCCTGAAGTTCAGAAAAAGCATCTTTTATCTAAATATCAGAAGAAAGAAAAATAACATTAATGGGAAGGGAGACAAAAGCTATTATTAAATTGTTCTGGGTGGAGTCACTGTTAATGACCTACAAACAAATTAACTTTCTTTGCCTTATAAACTTAGAATTCTTAAGTGATGAAAGAGACTTCAAACAAATCTCTTAAAATATCTTTCTAATTATCAACTGGAAGCAAATATTAATAATTACTGAACACTCCAACCTCCCCTCTTCAAATGTACTACACCTACTTTTTCTTGATCAAGCAAGAGGTATCACAGGGTAGGATGTAGCTCTAGAGCCTGGATTTCAGTCTTGCCTCTCCCACTTCCGAGCTGCAAGTCTGTGTGCAGAGGACCCATGCTCCCTATGCTTTGGGTTCCTCAACTGTAACATGGAACTAATCATAGTACCTAGTTCATGGGATAGTTTTGAAAATTAAACAATATAGATGAAGTATTTGGAACAGTTTCTGGCACAAAGTAAGCTCCCAATAAAGATGAAGATGACAACAGTGACAACTACTACTATTATTAGTCCAACTATCCTTGGAGTTCTCACTTCAAACCCATTCAGTGATTTGAAATCAGATATCTGAATTACTTGTCCATACTTGTCACTTTCCTGAAAAAAACAATCCATATCTGTGTGGGAAATAGATGTTATTGGCTATTTTCCATTTGCCTCTCTGGATCTACTGTCCCTCAATTCTGTGTTCCAGAATAATGACCTTGTATATCAATGGGCTTCCTTGTCCTCTGGCTTCAGGTTGGAGTTAGTCAATGGGCGGTGTCGGCAGGAGACAGAAGAGAGGAAGGAAAGTGAGTTGGGGGTATCTGTTCCTCTAGCTCTCTCCCTGCTGGGTTACCAAGGTCAGTCATCAGTTGACCTCTCCCAGAGCCACAGCTCCTGCCAGGCTGTCCTCTCTCACAGATCCAGCTACTCTCTCCAGAGTTTGACAATCTTCCCTCTCCTGGCTCCTCCAGACCTGAAGGGGAAAAGGCTCCCCACCATTGCAAGCCCCAGGACCCCTCACCATCTTTTGTTTTATGTAGTCCTGAATGTATCATTTTAAATAGGCCCTTCATTAAACTCTTCTAAATTACCTCACTGTTTCCTGCTGGGACCCAGACGGACACATAAGTCAAGCTTTGTGACATATGGTCATGGAAAACATGAAGGAAAAGAACCACCTGTAATTCTTTATATAAGTGGAAAACAGCAGTGGAACCGTAAGGCTGAGACTCTCTCCAAAGCACTTCAAACTCTTTTGTCACCGCAGCTAGGCAGCTCACATGGAGGGCAAAGTGGGCAACTCTAACCCTCTCAGCATTTGCCATCCTCAGTGACCTTCTGTTCAGGTAAATGTCATTTCCTCTGACAATCTGCAGGATGAGAGGACTTGCTTGTACTCCATCTCTCAAATGATCAAAGTTTCCTCTCCATCCACATTCAATCCACTGAGGTACTTGCTACCATGCCCTTGAGAACAAGTTCAAATACAAGTTTCTCTAATGCTACCTCACCTTTTCCAAGCTGCCCTAGCAGAATTGGAGTTAAAAGAAACATCCTGGTGCTCTCCCTGTTAGCAATCAAACCATCAGTAATACTGAATGCCCCAGGGCTGCAGCTCTTAATTATAACCAGAGCTTAATTTTAGAAGGTGACACCCGCATCAGCTTTTAGCTTCACAATCTGAATGAATCATTAATTGCATCTTTGGCCATACTTTATGAGAAAGTTATTCAATAAATGTTCGTGGGCAGCTTTAGTGACAAAACATCAGCCCAAACATACAAAATGGATGAAGCATGCTTCAATACCATTCATACCATGACATAGCAGAAACAGGCTAAGCAGCAGCTCTAGTAAGGAGAAGTTCTAATGCAGAAAAGTTGTGTTTGTCTTGTATAACACTTTCTGTCAATTTAATGTGGACCCGAAACACATGAGAGCAAAAGTACTGTAAAATAATATCTTCAAAACTGTCATTTTTTTAAAAAAAATCACAATTATGAACAATAAATGCTGAAGTTACATTTTAATAGGAAAAATGGATAATGTCTAAACATTGGGCCCCATAGGAGACATTCATCATAGGAAAAAGAGAGGTAGGACATATGAATAGAGAAAGAAAGAAAAATCAGGAAAATCAAGCTGACTTCATTTTTTAAATGTGGCACATAACTCATGAATCATTACCACGAATGCCTTCTCCCAGAATCCACAACTGAGCAGCATTGGCAACCTTTGAAAATGGTGTTGTTTTCTCCAAAAAACAACACAACTGATGAACAGTAATTTTATTTACTCGAGACAGGTTGCTGAAGAGCTGTAAACAGATTTTTGTGCAGAGAATCATATTTCAAATGCACTAGGGGATCCAGCTCTATTTACAAAATGCTCAAGTGCATATTCTGTAAAGTGAATAGTAATGCCCTTGCCCCGGCCCTCTCTTCATTTATGTGTACGAGATTAAACAGCTGGTTTGCAAGTGTGTGCATATGCATGCATGCATGTATAAAGAGTTTAAAGAATTATTCAGGGTTCACGTCAGCAAAAGACTCTGAAGCGATTAAAAATTGCATCGATTTTTATTGAGAAAAGATAACTTTGGTGTCTGTTTAGACAAAGATATGAAAAATATTTTACTTTCAGATGCTTCAGTGCCCATTCAGAAGATTAATGAAAAAAGATACAAGGTGTAACTTTTAATGAAGTCACACAGAATAACATAGAGACACAGACTGAGACAGGCCTTCTCAAACAGGAAGATCCATCCCCCATTCTCAGGGCCCCTGGAACTGTGGGAGAATTTACATAGGTTTTGATTTCTATGATAATCCAATCCTCTGCTCCCATCGCTTGCACTAAATTATTTTATTATTAATATTTAGAAATACAAAAGCTTCTATTTTGCAGAGGTAGCCTACAATTAAAAGATATTTTTATAACATTATTTTCCTCTCAACTGAGGTCTGCAGCTCATTGAAGTTGCATGAATTTATGTGAATTTTTCTCCTTTAAAAGGGAGTTTTAATCCTATCATATTGAATTTGAATGGGAAGAGTCAGTATGAACTCGATGTATTTTATCTTTAAAAAAACACAAATATTTCCTAATTCTGCCCTTAAATTGGCCTAGAAATAATGAGCAACCTAGTAGTCCCAATGGATTATGGCCTCTAAATACCATTTCTCACGTAAAGAAACCAGGGTTCCTGGGAGGAATGCCTGATTCCAGGTGAAGCAGGAAATATAAAGGATGAACCTAGAACATCTTATCATACCAGAAGCAAGGGAGCTCCTAAAGACTACTAGGAGAATGTCGAAAGGATGCAGAAGCCAACTTTAACAGGCTCTACTGACCAAAATGAAATGGATTAAAACAAATGTGTTTAAATTCATGGCACCAAAGTCAATAGTAACAACAAAACTTCCCCTCCTCATTGGTTACCCATGGAGGATGTGAGCAAACCAAGTTCTCATTTTGAAAACTGGTAAACAAAGAGAAAGAATCGAGCATTTATTTTGCCTTGCCAGAATGAGTTATAACTCAGGATAACCAGAGAGCTACAGAGCTGACAGGGGGAATCTGTCTTTACAGAAGTCCAGTTAATAAGTGAGGAAACAGTAAAATTACAACATCATCATTTTAAAATCCCCAATAAATATATTTAGAAAAAACATTTACAAAATAATATTGCCAAAAATCATCAGAACTGAGTCTGATGACGCTTCCAGATCTGTCTACCAATTTATAAAAAGCAGAGAACAGGGAGCATGTTAAATGACAACACAGGGGATAGTCAACAAAAGCCAGGCTATGGAACATCTGGTAGGAAAATCAACCTTCCCCAATCAACAAATAAATTACAAAAGGAAGAGAAAGATAACCAAAAATATTAATAAAGACAAGGCTTATCCAGATTTGTTGCCAATCTATTTTGCACATGTACAATTCCCAAAACCATTATACACACACACTCACATATCCTATATGCATATGCAAACATAAAAAGTTGTCTTAAAAGTTGCCAGGAAACAATTATAATTTTAGAATACAATATTTTATAATTGGGAAATTATAAAACTTAGTGTGAGCCTTCACTCTTGGGAAATAAGGCAAATTTGGAAAGCTTAGGACAGTAATGCTCATCTGGGACACAAGTACCCTATGGGGGAGTTTATCATTGTTGGGGGGGGTCATATAATTTGCAAAAGCTTGATTTTTAAAAATTGCTTTCTTTTTCCAAGTGATCAGCAATGAATATTCTCTTAAAAGCTTGATTAACAATGTAAGTTTAGGCCGGGCACGGTGGCTCACGCCTGTAATCCTAGCACTCTGGGAGGCTGAGGTGGGTGGATCGTTTGAGCTCAGGAGTTCGAGACCAGCCTGAGCAAGAGCGAGACCCC
>CAUYSK010122218.1:0-17862 GCA_963575035.1 Avahi laniger
TGGTGGTGATGATGGTGGTGATGGTGTTGGTGGTGGTGGTGGTGGTGTTGGTGTTGGTTTTGGTGGTTGCTATGGTGGTGGTGGTGATGGTGGTGATGATGGTGGTGATGGTGTTGGTGGTGTTGATGGTGGTGGTGGTAGTGGCAGTGGTGGTGGTGGTTGTGGTGTTGGTGGTGCAATATATGTTTTAAACTAGGAAGGATATTTTGTCTTTTGCGCACCCATCCATGCCCACACCCCTTCCCATGACATTCACATTCTGCTACCATGCCTGGTCTTCTCACCTAGATTATAACGCTCTGGCAGTTAATAGATTTATTTTAAACCATTTGAATCCTACTACCTAGAATGTTATACTATTTTAAAGAGACACTTAATGAATATGTGGAATTGATGCTGATACTGGAACCAGCTGATGTCGCACTGCCGATAGCACAGAGTTTGGAGCAGTATGGAAAAATGCAGATTTAAGATTGGAAAGTAGAAAAGGAAGCATGAGATCCCCCATGCTGAAATAGGATGTGTTTGGTGCCACTGAGATTTTGTTGGAATTCATTCAATCTTTGAAAGATAATGTTGAAATTTATTTTATGCCACGTGCTGTTATATGTATTTGAATTAACAACTGTGGAGAAGTAGATAAGGGACCCAGCCCTCCTGAGGCTTACATTGTAGCATGGGAAGGCATGGGAAGGCAGACAGTTAACAAAATATAATCTGTTAAATGATAGTATGTTACAGAAAAGAAAATGACAAATCAAGATCAGGAGAAGGGGTGTGAGGTAGGTAGGGTTAAAGTTGAAATTTTAAATATGGTACAAGAGGGAGGCCACATGAAGAAGGTGCCATTTCAGCAGACATAAATGGAGTAAGGGATTTGGCCATCTGGACATAGAGGAGAAGATTATTCCTGACGGGGAACAGCCAGGGCACAGTGAGGGAGAGTGTTCTGAGAACAGCAAAGGGGCCAACGTGGCTGGCGGGTGTTGCACGATTGGTAAGTGGCTGCAATGAGATCAGAGCAGAGAGGTGTGAGGACGGGAGGCCATGCTATGTATGTCTCAGAGATCATTCCAGTAAGTTTGAGTTTTATTCTGAATGAAATGGGGAGCCATGGAGGGGCTTTGAGCAGAGGAGTGGCACTCTCAGGCTTGGTGTTTTAAATGGACAACTCTGGTCCCTTGATCACAGAATGAAGGGGGAAAGGTTAGAACTGGGAAGAGCAGTGAGCTCTATTAGGACACCATTTGGCTTACACGGGAGAGAAATGGTAGTAGCAGTGGCGGTGGCAATAAATGATGACATTTTGTATATATTTGAAAAGTAGAGCCAATAGGAGTTCCTGACAGATTGGATGTAGAGTTGGTTATATATCCTCTCATTGGCTAAGATTTTGAATGTTCCAGATATATAATCTATTTGATTTTTTAAAACTATGAACAATTACTGTTTTTGTTATTAAAACATGAATAAAAAGTAATAAAATAATTTAAAAATGTGAAGAAAATAATAAAAATAACAAAATTTGCATAATTAATTATGCTTAATAAAATTAAGTCCCCAAGAAACTAGGACATTTCAATTATTAAAATAACCACCATTATATTATCATCCAACATATAGTAAATAAAACTAGTATTGTTTTCCCCAAATTAAGGTTGGGGTCGGGGCTTGGACTAGAGATTAGAGGTCATGACCAGAAACATTATTCTATAAGAAAGAAAACTGTTTATTAGGCCCAGTGCAGTGGCTCACACCTGTAATCCTAATACTCTGGGAGGCTGAGGCATGAGGATTGCTTGAGCTCAGGAGTTTGAGATCAGCCTGAGCAAGACTGAGACCCTATCTCTACTAAAAATAGAAAAATTAGCTGGGCATTGTGGCATGTGCCTGTAGTCCCAGCTACTCAGGAGGCTGAGGCAGGAGGATCGCTTGAGCCCAGGAGTTCGAGACTGCAGTGAGCTACGATGAAGCCACTGCACTGTAGCCTGGGCAGCACAGCAAGACTCCATCTCAAAAAAAGAAAGAAGGAAAGAAAAGAAAAAAAAAGAAAAGTGTTCACTAAATGTAAGATGAGGCTGAGAGTGGGCGGCAGGAGTGTGAGAATACTAAGCCTGGCGAAAATGTTCTTAGCCACAGTTCAAGGGTTTGAGACTTGGTACTTTTTAATGTTTTCCTTAAGAAGGGAAAGAAAGGGTGCCGTGGAAAGCAGGGGGAGACATGTAAGAGAGAAAGATTTGTGGGCCCCAGACATCACTTTGTGCCAATGTTGTATTGTATTCCTGCTCTGAGGAGCACCGAGCCCTGTACAAATTATCCCGAAGCCGGGGGTCCAGGAGCCACACTGGGAAGAAAAACAACTGATGCTCAAAAGGCTAATTAGCCCGTGGGCATCAAACGAGGGGACCCCAGACCCAGAACAGCCACGTCAGAGGAGAGCTGAGGAAGGGTGTCCTCATGAGGGGAAGAACCAAGGAGGCAGTAGGATTTCAATAGTGTCTGTAAGGCAGGATAGGGATTTTTAAATATGTTTTTATGATTAGGAAAATAAAATGCTTTCATTATTTAAAAAACATTGGGAGAATAAAGAAAACAAGAAATAAGGAAAAAATAGTCAACCATCCTATCAGAAGGGTTGACCTTTTTTTTAAGTAAAAATGAAGCTATTACTCAGTCCCATTTAATGGGTAGGTCACAAATGTTTTCTCAAAATGTCCCCCTGCAGTGAATGCTATATTTTGGATGGATTAGTCACTTAGTGAAATGTGTACACAGCAGTGGAAACCGCGTTCACTTTTAAGCACACTCTTGCCGGTTGTTTTCCACAGTATTGACCCAGAGTGCAGCCCAATTTGGTTTCCCGCCCCCTTCCGTGGAATGTCACAAATACACGCCGTACTTGTAAGCACCACAGTTTTGCATCTGGATTTCTGATTTAGCCAAAAGATGTGTAAAAATGTATGGAACCACATCTGAAGACTCAAAGGAACACTTTTTTCCCTCAACCATCAGTGTGATTTATGATCACTAAACTGTTTCCCGATCCCTTATTTGAAAATTGGCCATGAGCAAAAGTGGAAGAGTGGCGATCTGAGGATCTGGAGTACTTGGAACATGGGCTTTAGCGGATCAAACGCTTGGCATGGGCTTGGCTGTCAGCACCTCAGGTGTATGATGCATTTCGAATTTTAAAGAGACTACTTTGATTTTGAGGTAATTCACACTCAACTGTTTCTTTAGATAGGTCTGAGTAATAGCTATACAAAAAGAAAGATATTACCTGGAATGAGTTACAACATAGTTTTCCAACTTTTCCAACTAAAACTAGTAGGAATGTAATTTTTCCATGGTTCTGATAAATAAAAGCGTGAAAAAAATGTTTTAATGATCTTATCCATCACAGGTGCCAATATGACAAGTGAAACCATAAATCCCAACAACACATATGATGTTTTAAAAACAGGCAGGGACAAATTGGATGTTTCTGGTCAGCTTCTTTTGAAACGCAACGTTTAGACACTGCTTATGAGACATCGTCTCTGAACACTCTACAACAAAAGAAAATGCCTCCTCAAACTCCAGCTCGGAAATCTTTCTCTAGTAACAAAATATCAGCTCTAAAAGTCATAAGATACTTAAAAATGAGACCGCATGTTCATCAGCATTTGGAATTGGTCACTGTGGTGGTTCCTTCCCCGCTTGCCACTAGACCACATGCTGCTCAGCCCTCCAGGCTCAGCTGAAGGAGCAGAGAAGTCCCTGCGGCTCGTTCCCAAATCATTTTTGCATGAAAGTCCTGTGAAAAGTCTTCAGTCTCTCACAAAAGCCGGAACCAATGGTAGTTGCCTCTTTTGCTTAGAAGCTGAGATTGTATGTTTTCAAGGAAGTGGGAAACGGGCTCTAGAGGAGCAGGTAGAAGCAGAGGACGCCCACCTCTTCTCAGAAACCTCCTTCCCCCGACCCCGCGTGTGGACACCACAGTTCCCGACCACAGCATCGCACTTCTCGAGATCCACAGCTTCTTGTGTTCACGTCACTCAAAGAAGGAGGTCTGCAGGTCTCTCATGGTATGCTGAGGTGTAATATTTGAGGAAAAATAGAAAATCCACCAAGATATTTACAAAACAAACAACCAAACCAGAAAAGATGAGACATCTTAAAGCTCTGACATATACGCCTATTCCTGGCATTGATTGCGGTGGTAATAAAGCCAGTCCTGTTTCCCCTCTGCGTTAACTTCCGTACATTTGCTCTTTGCACTGTAACCTAACCATCGCTGTATCTTATTAACAGCTTGGTCGCCCTGGGCCTTTCTTTCCTGATTATGTCTGCATGCCAGAAAATCCCACATATCCTTCCCCAGTCTAATGCTCTTCTCAGATCTTGCAGTTAAAGACAAGCATACATGGGTGAGAATTAAGTCACTGAATACACAAAACAGCTCAGTGAAGGAGGCTTCTTAAACAATCTCTTCTACTGACACACAAAAAACGTGCTCACCACTTTCCCGACCTCCTATAATCTCCTATAAAATATTGTTGCTTTCTCCTTCATGCATCACTGTCCAAACCCACTCACCTCCCTTCTTTTACATAAAGAAAACCCTTTGACTGCTTGGTTTTCTTTGGAAACTATCCATACCTACACAGACTGACTAGAGACTGCCTTGGATAACTGTGATTTGTTTGTTCGTTAGGGAATCATACATAAAGAGTAAAACCACAAAGTACCTAACAGGATGTGCAATCACAGACTTAAATTTACCTCTAAAATAAAAGCTTCTCACAGGAATTAAATCAATTCTGATGGCAAATTACCCAGACAAAAGGTAAAAGATATATACAGTATGTATATGATTTTAAGTATGTCAATTACTTTGACATGTTTCAGAAACCAAAAGAAGTCCTGGCTTCTCCAACAACTCCTGTAAAGTAAATGGCAAATTAAAAACATTGAAATGCTTTAAGATTATCTAAGAAGATGGCTATAATAAAAACAGAATTTTAGCAAAGGTGTTTCACAGTATTATGCCCAAGTGCAGAGATGGATGGCCTAACGCTGGGGTGCTTACCCTAAGCAGCGCTGGGGATGATGTTTGCGACACAGGCTCTACCTGACGACGACACACTCTTGGCAAGTCTGTAGAGGCATCAGGGAAAAGCTATCCTTCAGCCTCAAGGGAAAAGACCCTACCAGCTACTGTCAATAACTTACATATAAGAGAAAATCAAGGTTTTGATTTTTCCAACCCTTGTGTATTTTCTTCTTCACCCTCAGGGATGTCTGTGATTCTTATGTTGGCCCCTTTACATACTCCCATATTTCTTGTAGGTTTTGATTCTGAGAGTCATTTAGAAGACATACATCACTTCTTCCTATTATACATCCATTCTTTCGGAAGATCCCAAATTAAGAATTCCTTGGAATATTCCAGAAATAACTGGCTCTAAGCTTGTTTTTTGTTTTCGTTTGCCCTCCCCTGATAACTGCCTTTGTTGCCATCGGCTGATGTATCATGTACAGACTCTTAAGTGCTCTGGGCAGTTATTGTCATGTTAGAGGATCCAGTAAATCTCCTGGAACAGGAAAAATTAACGCTAGTCCAAGCATGGACTGTGTTCTCTAAACATCCTCCTGCTCAGAAAAACATCAGGCATAATGAAAATCCGAAGGGCATTGATTAATGCTCTGTGGCCTAACTTGTTTGCTTTTGATCAAATCAGGGGGTTTGAGGAAGAGAAAAACAGCCATTGGCATCCAGGAACTATCCTGGCATTCATACCTGGGCAACCGTGTTCCTCAATTGAACGTAATAAAACACTTCCAGATCAGGCCAGGCCACTCTGACACGATGACAGATGAAGACAAAAACAAGACCACTTTGTGATTGTGTCTGAATACTGATAGACACATTGTCCAAGCCACAAAAATGATCTGACATCCCCCTATCCTCGGCCATATTAGTGACTATTGCTTTTTACCAATTATGGCTTCAACCTTGATGTAGTCTTCTCTCTTTCTAGCTGAGATTTATTAAGGTATCCAATCATAGAGTTATCTCCACTTCCTGACAGTATCCCATCCAGAGAAAATCCCCAGTTCTTTACATGCTCCTCCAAGTCACCTGACACAAGACCAGATCCTATGATAAAATCCTATGATAAATTCCAACACCTGCTGCTCATGTGCTGCATAGCAAATGGTATAAAACCACTTGTTAACTGTGGGTGTGTTCCTGGTGGGCTTTGCTAGAGTCTGACTCTTCCTCAAGCTTCTTCAGGAAAGAAGAACCCACTGAATTTCACATGGGAAGATATGCCCAGGATTCTGAGGTCAAGGTGGGACGGGGCCTCTGGGAGGACAGGTAGCACCTGGCACAGGAGGCCATGCGGAAACTTGAGCCCCCTTCCAGAGTGAGAGATGCCCCTCCAGGATGTCTCGTTTCTTGTTCTCTCTTCTTTCTGCTGATTCCTACCCGTCTAGGAAGAATCCACATTTTTCCTGGACTAGTTCTGAACAAGTGGTAAGGCAAGGTGGGAGAGAGGTTAAGTGATTAGATAATTGTATGCAATGTGTTGGGAAGGCACCAGATGGCAAAGGCGAAAGGTCAGAGAAGGTGGAGTGAATATTCCAAGAAAGATTCTTGCAGCTGCTCTGTGGAGGCACTGCCCCTGTGGGAAGAAAGTAGAACTGCCCCACTGTATCTCAAAGATCATCTTGGGTTGAATCAACCTTGCTTTGGAGCAGTCTCTACACTTTTTAGGCAAACTCTCGGTAAATCCATGGCCATATTTAAAGTCAGAAGAAATAGCTTTTACATAGGTTCTTTGGCATTATAGGTACTTAGAAAAAAGCACACCTGAGAAAAAAATCAAATGATAAATACTTGTTTTTGAAAGATATGCATATGGAGAAAGAATGTCAGAACCAACGTGGTGTTCCTGCTGCAGCTGTCTGCGGGCTCGGGCACACGCCAGTCACATTAGTGCTCCGGGTGACATCTGGGAGAATCTCTCTCTGTTGCATCTCCCACGTTGTCTAATCTGAGTACGTTGTCATTAGTTTTGGTTTCATAGCATACTGCCATCTTTTAGAATAACCGTATCTAACTGGAAAAAATTTGTGATTTCGCCAGGGCAGGTGTCAAACAGACAGCATGACACAGCACTAACTCCAGGCTGAGAAACGGCATCCTGGGGAATGAGGCGGGCAGACTGAAGCCACCTAACTGTAGATCTTTGCTAGTGTTCCGCTGGAGACACCTCGTTCTAAGCTAAGACACTCTAGGAGTACACCATCAGCAAAACGAAGACTTTCTGTGTAGACATCATTTGGACGGAACTCCTGCTTGGCAGTACCATGAAGGCACTGTGTACTGCTACAGCAAGTGTATAGGTGGGGTAGAAAGGAAGGAACGTGGAAAAATGGCAAATATTTTTAAGTTTTCCTGCTTTCTCAAGTGAGATAGATCAATATGCTAGTCAAATGACATTCCAGGGGACCCAGGAAAGGGTTAGGGCAAAAGTCCAGAAGGTACATCCTCATTCAGAAGTGCTAAGGTGGAGTGAGAGGAAGTAGAGGGGCCATTTTTGTTTTATTTGTTTATTTGACACCCACACAAACACACATATACAGTACGTGTGTGTGTCTGTGTGTGTGTGTGTGTGGAGAGAGAGAAAGAGAGAAAGCCTGTCACTCACAACTTGGAGGAACAAAAATAATGACCGTGTAATTTAATTTTTAAATTTTTTAAATTTTTGTGTAAGTGATTTTAGGATTATGTGTTCAAAAATCACAGTAGATTAGTTTTCTTGATGTGATAATGTGCAGCACTTGATCTACTGCTGTGAGTACCACATTTTGCATTAATGGCCTAAACACTTGTTTAAACTGGTCCCTTGACCCCACTGTGGTGAAGGCGGAGGGGGAAGATGAGCAACATTGTTGACACTCCTGTGTTAGTGGTTTAATGACTCTAACATCTGAAACTTGAAAATTGACATGATTTTCATTACGTTTTCATAAAATTAGATTTCTGCTTTTAAAAGGTCTCTAAGGAAACATTTGTAGTCTTGGCAGCCCTAGATATCTAAATTCTAATAATATCTATTTTGTGAAATACAAAGCATATGTTGATACTTCCAGTGGATTCTCGGAGTGCAGATATATTTCTTTAAACTTCTTTAATTTTATATATCTTAACCTTTTTTGAAAATTTTATTTAAAAAAGATAAAATTACCACTTGATGAGATAGCTTTTCTTTCTTTAGTGAAATCTGTTACCTGAAAGATGATGGAAATTTCCCAGATCCAAGGCAAAGTAATAATAGTGAAAATATTTAAATATGTAATCTTTTTTCTGCAGAATCAGTTTATGAAAACACACCAGTTGCAGTTTGTTTTTCTTTCCAAATGAAGTGGGATCATTATAACCAACAGTGCAGTTGGACTTGACTTTCTGTCATTACGACAGTTTGGAGCAGAAGCCCCGAGGTTCCTGGAGAGTGCCCTGCTGGTCTGTCCCGGCAGCGGCTGCTGAGAGCGGGGTCAAGTGCTGGAGCGACAGGCTAATCCCAGCAGTCCCCCGTTTCCCTTTAGGAAGCATGAAGCTCAGGTCTTAGGAGAAATACTGTTAGGCACAGAGAGAGAAGCGAATCTTGTTGTTCTATTCCTACTGACCCAGAGCGAGGGGAAATGAATCTTGCTGCACTTCCTAGAGAAAAGCTAGCGAGTCTGTCAGCAAAGCTCTTGGTAATGGAATCCGTGACCTGGGCGCCACATTGACTTTTATATGAAAGTGTTGATTGAAAAGCTTATTCCTTCTTAGTTTAGGGGTTTCCAAGGAAGACAGTGTGGCCTTGAAGTCTCTCTGAAAGATTAACTTGAAAAAAAAAAAAGAACCTAATAACCAGAGAGATTATTTGATTTTACAGGAGTCTGACGTGTCCTACCTATGTGAAAATTCTGTATCCAAACGCCGTCTACCTCTTTCTTTCTCTGCATTGAAACTCCACTTAGGGAAAGGCTTATCAACCAAAAGTTATGAAAACTGCCCATTGTCCTCTATCACATGGTCACCCAGAGCTCTTCTCTATTTAAAGAGGACAGGGCTCATGCCGTGTGTCAGGCCACAACAAAATGGATTGTAATGAATTTTACTGGGGACAAGAGACGTAGCTCAGGTGTCCCTTATCTCTGTGAGGCAGGGAGCTAGCTCAAGAAACTCCTGAAGCACAAGGGGCCCTTTCAGGAGTGGCCGTCTTCGGATCCTCTCGCCACTAGGAGTCTCTGAGATGCAGGCAGAGGGAGGGGAAGCTCAGTGAATTTTACATTTTTCCTTTTTTCTGCCAGTCTCCAAAGAATTTTCTATAATGGGCTTTCTAAAAATTCTTTCCACCATGCAGTTTGTTGGAGGTGAATCACAAAGCCAGTCTTGTGCTATTTCCTCTCCCAACCTGTTGAGAAAACGGAAACCCAGCATTGCCCTGGTCCTGAAAACAAATCTGGTCACTCAGTATTTAAATAAGTTAATGAATCAAATGTACCGCCGCAAAAATTCTGTGATCAATTCTGGAAATTTTCAGGAACCTTCTTGTAAACTTCCAAGTGAATATCATTAATCACCTCTAAAAGCCTAAAAGAATTAGTGCTCATTTCTGTGAAATAACATTGAGTTTAGAAACCTGAAATGTACGTATGCGCACACACAGATTACTATGGAATTTCTGTCAGTAGGAGAGAAATCTGATTTATTTCACTTCAATAATGAATTATCTGGATTTGTAACAGAATGGTTGTGATACCTTTATGATATTTTCTTACTAAAAATATTCCTAAATTTCCTAACCCAACCTTCCAATAAAAATGTGCACAGTTTGGTTACTTTTATTGATGTTTGGAACTATGGCTGAAAAACAAGCAGCGGCATCCCTGCTGATTTCTGTAAATGCATATGCTAAAAGTAAACTAAAGGTGTCAATAAATATGCATGCCATTCTCTATGGACAAATATTGTATCTGTTTTCCAGCCTCCTCAGGTGGGAATAAAATCACCTCATACATATAAATATGACTTAGTAATTGACACTCAAAGAAACCCTTTGGAATAAAGAGAGTTTTTGAAATATTAATGTCCAAAGTGTTTTGAGATATGTTGGATTCTAGACTTCAGTTAGACTTCATTATTCACTAGAGCTTGCCCAATGGAAACCAGCTAAGCAGCCTCAGAATCCTGGCAGTTTGGGGTCATATATGGTGCTTTAGAATGAATTATCCTATTTTTCTGACACATTCATAATCTTTTATTTATAATAAAAGAAATGATTAAAAGACTTATGTTGACCCTTGGACGATGTGGCAGTTAGGGGCATGGCCTCCCTGCATAGTCAAAAATCCACATATAACTTTTGACACTTTAAAAATGTACCTGCTGATAGCGTGCTGTTGACTGGCAGCCTTCCTGATGGCAGAAGCGGTAGATTAACACGCACTTTGTGTGTTATACGTTTTCTATACTGTATTCTTACAGTGAAGTAAGCTAGAGAAAAGATAATCATAAGAAAGAAATATAATACATTTGCTGTTCATTATGTAGAAGTGGATCCCCATAAAAGGTCTTCACCCTCATCATCTTCACGTTGAGTAAGCTGAGGAGGAGGAGGGAGAGGAGGGGTTGGTCTTGCTGTCTCAGGAATGGTGGAGGTGACAGAATATCCATCTATATGTGGAACCACACAGTTCAAACCTGTGTTGTTCAAGGGTCAACTGTATTTCTAAAAATCCAGAGGACGCTTGTGCAGGAGAGCTATTAATGACATATTGTTTCTTCCAGTTGTATTAATCTTGTTCTCACTTGATCTAGCCACGGCAATATACTCCATACCCTGTCTCCAGCACATACACCACCTCCACCGCCATGGCTATGTAACTTCTTATAGTACACAAGGTTATAGAAAATACAGATTTTCCAAAATATGCTTTACTCTCCAGCTCGGATCTTTTCCTTCTGGATTTCTGTTATTATTAACACCAAGTTTTAAGGACACTTAAGGCAATAAGTTAGAGTAAAAGCTAAAGCCTTCGAAGGAAAGTTTTTAAAATTTTTATCTTGGAAATCTTTTCTCACAAAAGCTGAAACAAACACTTTGAAGAAGAGAGGTGGAAACAAAGGTTGGAACACATTTCTGTGTAAATATTCTGCTACCCGCAAACATATGGACCAATTTATTCTCTGCCAAATGCGTGTTTACTTTGGGAAGGGAAAGCTCCAGCACATAGGCTGTCTGGAAGGGACCTCTGAACTGTCACTGCACTGTCACTGAGAGATCAAAAGTGACACATTAAGTCTCAGTATTCATTTGTTTCATCTTTACCAGTGGTCCCCAACCTTTTTGACACCAGAGACCGGTTTCACGGAAGACAATTTTTCTGCAGACTGGGGTTGGGGGGTGGGGGGGCATTGGTTTGGGATGATTCAAGATCATTACATTTTTTATGCACTTTATTTCTGTTATTATTACATTGTTATATATAGTGAAATAATTATACAGCTCACCCTAATGCAGAATCTAATGCCACCTCTGATTGGACAGGAGGTGGAGCTCAAGTGGTGATGCGAGCAGTGGGGAGCGGCTGTAAATACAAGCTTTGCTCCCTCCCCGCTGCTCACTTCCTGCCGTGCGGCCCGGTTCCTAACAGGAACTGGTACTGGTACTGGTACAGTCCCCAGAGGTTGGGGACTGTAGGTCTTTAGGATGTCCTGAGGGGCAGACTCCGGCATAACATTGCAGTAACCACGTTCCTTCAAAGCCTTTCCAAAGACAACAGCCTTCGGAGCCCGTGTAGACATAGTTAGCCAGAGTATATGATGCAAAGGAGGGAAAAAGTGATGAAGGCTGGGCCAAGGTCACAATGTTACAAAGACAACCCCATGTCTATCTTTGAGGCCAGCCATTTCGTCTAATAATGAAATAAAGTTTCCTATAGTCCATGCCAGTTGCCATTTAGTCTTTTTGACTTCAGGAACATGTGAAGGAGAAACTTTTCCAAGGTTATTAATTGTTTTAAATAACAACAACACCAACAACAATGTAATGTGAAATACCTCTGGAAATAATGCAAGAGTTAATACTCTTTAATTGGAAATATCAATCTGTGTGAGGGAACTAAATTAATGACAAACAACATTCTTGAAGACAAATCTGATGCTTCAGGCTCAATTTAATTTGAGATTAAAAATTATTTTGTTTTTTTTTAATAACATGAAATACGTTACCTTGGTATTACTTGTAATACCAAATAAATTTCTATAACTAGGCCAGGTGCAGTGGCTCACACTTGTAATCCTAGCACTCTGGGAGGCTGAGACAGGAGGATAACTTGAGCTCAGGAGTTTGAGACCAGCCTGAGCAAGAATGAGACCCCGTCTCTACTAAAAATAGAAAAATTAGCTGGGCGTGGTGGTGCATGCCTATAGTCCCAGCTACTTGGGAGGCTGAGGCAGGAGGATTGCTTGAGCCCAGAAGTTTGAGGTTACCTAGTTTGAGCTAGGCTGATGCCATGGCATGCTAGCCCGGGCAACACAGTAAGACTCTGTGTCAAAAAGAATAAATAAATAAAATAAAATAAAGATTAGAAAAAATAAATTTCTATAACTATAAAGGTCTAATGCAGGTACCAAAGTTAAAAGTATTTTAAAAATAGGTACAAAATAAGCTAATATACACACAGAAAATGAATTTATTTAACACTTTTACATTAGCTTACTGACCACTTGTATATTTTCTTTTGTGAAATATATTTTCAGATTTTGGCTTATATTATCTAAACTATATAAAGTGAGTTTTTAATTAATGCTTATCCGAAGTAAAAATAAAGTATGTAAAAGAAAGGAAAACACTCATATCGTCTGATGTACAGAATAGATGTAAAATAAGAACATTCCATGCTCTGGTCCATGAATGTGTTGGTAGTGAATGGCAGAGTAATAGAGTGAAAACTTTTCATCTTCTGGGAAATCTCTGTGACATTTTTTTTTGCCTGGAGTGGAAAGAAGCAACAGTTGCTTGTCACTTGAAGAAACTCTTAGAAACATGGAAGTGTGTTCAGCTTGTGTTTTAGAGACAGTGTAGGCACAGAGGATAGAAGTTTTAATGTTGATGTATCTGGAAAGAGTTATATTAGGGAAATTAAAAGTAAATTCTTTCACATAAAAGGAGGCTTTGAAGAAAGTTTTTTAAGTTATCACAATTTAAATAAAATATTTCCAGTTTTTCTTATTCATATAATAACTAAGGATTAGGACAGCTTAGACAGGTAATTTAAGATTCACATAAATATGTTCTTCTTTCTTTCGGATTTTATTCAACAGCAATGCTTTGGAACTCCAAGTACTCAGATTTTTTTTCCCCTGGTAGTACTGTTATTTTTTTTTTTAATGGCTGTATAATTTCGATACAATAAGATGCATAGATCTTCAGTGCTCAGTGAAATTTAACAATTGTTTACCCATTTGACCACCACCCAAAACAAGATATTGAACATTTCCATCACTTAGAAAGTGACCTCCAGCCCCTTGAAAATCCACTCCAGTAGCAACTGCTGTTGTGATTTCTGGGATTAGAGATGAGTTTTTTCCTGCTCTTGAACTTCATGTAAATTGAATCATATATATTCTATCATGTTTGCCTTCTTTCACTCAGTATGACGTTTATAAAATTCATCCATCTTGTTGCATGTATCAATAGTAGATTCTTCCTCTATATGTTTAAGTAGTCTTCCACTGGTAACACAATTTCTTTATAGTCTCCAACTAATGAAGTTTGGGTATTATGAATACGGCTGCTATCCACATTTTAAATAAGTCTTTTCTGGATGTATGTTTTCATTGCTTCTACGTAAATGCCCCAAAATGGAATTCCTGGGTCAGTGGTAAAACTATATTTAACTTTATAAGTAATTGCCAACCACTTCTTCAAAGTTGTTATTAATATTTATACTCCTACCAGCAATACATGAGTGTTCTAGTTGCTCCAAATCCTCGGATAGTTACAACTTAGCCATTCTAGTTGGAGAGAAATATCATCTCTTGTTGCTTTAATTCATATTTTCCTGATGACAAAAGATGTTGAGTACTTTTATATTTACTTAATGGGCATTTGTGTAGCTTCATTTGTGCAGTGTCTTTTTTGATATTTGCCCATATTTTGTGAGATTTATCCCTAACATGTTAAGTTTTGATTTGGAGTGTTGAAGTCCCCCACTATTAGTGTGTTGTTGTCTCTCTCTTTCCTTAGGTCTAGTAGTATTTTTTTAATGAATCTGGGATCTCTGGCATTAGGTGCATAAATACTGAGGATTGTTATATCTTCCTCATGGATTGGTCACTTTATCATTATATAATAACCTTCTTTGTTTTTACCATTGTTGATGTAAAGTCTGTTGTATCTGACATAAAAATAGCTACTTCTGCAGACTTCTATTTGCCTGGAATATTTTTTTCATCCATTTACTTTGAGTCTATGAGTATCTTTATGAGTTATGTGGGTCTTGTAGAGGCAACAGATATTTGGGTTTTCTTTATGCATCCACTCTGCCAATCTATATCTTTTAAGTGGGACATTTAGACCATTTACATTCAAAGTTAATATTGATATATGAAATACTGTTCCAGTCCTCATGTTGATTATTGCCTAGTTGTTTTGTATTCTACAATGTTTTACTGTATTGCAAGCCATGTGAATTTCATACTTTTGAGTGCTTTTATTCTGGTGAGTATTGACCTTTCATTTTGATATTTAGAACTTCTCTGAGCATTTCTTGTAAGATCAGTCAAGTGGTGACAAAGTCCCTTAGCACTTGCTTGTTTGAGAAAGACTTTATTTCTACTTCATTTATGAGACTTAGTTTTGTAAGATACAAAATTCTTGGCTGACAGTTATTCTGTTTAAGAAGACTAAAGATAGAACCCCAATCCCTTCTAATTTGTAAGGTTTTTGCGGACAAGTCTGCTGTTAGTCTCATGGGGTTTCTTTGAAAGTTATTTGATATTTTTGTCTTGCTACTCTCAGGATTTTCTCCTTCACATTGACCTTAGTTAGTCCGATGACAATGTGCCTTTGTGATGTCTTTTTGCAACGCATCTCCCTGGAGTCCTTTGAGCTTCTTGACCTGGATGTCTAAATCTCTAATGAGACCAGGAAGTTTCTTCAATTATTCCCTCAAATAGGTTCAACTTTTTGCATTTTCTCCTCCCTCAGGGACATCTATGACTCTTTGGTTTGGGTATTTTATATAGTTCCGTATTTCTTGGAGAACTTGTTCGTTTTTTAAAATTATTTTTCTTTATTTTTGTCTGGGTTAATTCAAAAGCCTTATCTTTAAGCTCTGAAATCTTTTCTTCTGCCTAGTCATGTCCATTGTCAAAACTTTCCACTATATTTTGTAATTCCTTAAATGAGCCTTTTGTTTCCAGAAATTCTGGATTTTTTAAAAAATATCTACTTCTTTAGTGAAGTTTTCATTCAAATCCTGATTTTCTTTCTTTTTTTTTTTTTTTTTTTGGTTTCTTTGTGTTGGTTTTCAAATTTCTCTTGGATCTCATTGAGCTTACTTGTGATCCATATTTTGAATTCTTTATTTGTCATTTCAAAAATTTCATTTTGGTTAGAATCCATTGCTGGAAAGCTAATGTGATCCTTTGGGGGATTCTGGTTTTTCATGCTGCCAGAATTCTTATACTGATTCTTTCTCATCTGAAGAAACTGTCACTTCTAATTTTTGATTTTCCTTTTGTTTGGGTGGTACTTTTTCATTTTTATTTTATTATTACCCTTGAGTTCGTAGGTATATTGTATGTTGTGTTTGGTTGTTTGGCTTCAATTTTGGGTACAATCAAAGGGCCAAGGGTGAGTTCTGGGTTATAGATGGCCTTTGTGCAGTGGCTTTCTCAGTTGCTGACTACAGTAGAAACGCATGGGGTATGTGAGTAGGCTCGCTACCTTCTGCAGCACTGGAATTGCAGAGGTCTCTGGTAGTTTCTCATTCTCCAACACTGTGCCTTTCTGGCAGCAGGTCTCACATTGGGTTGTACATTTCAACCTCCAGGGCCAATAGGTGGCGCTTTAGAGTAAGAGCCGGTTGTAGCAGAAGCTGGTGAGCAGATGTTCGAACTGTGTTTACTGTGAGGGGTTTTCTGTGGTCTTAGGCAATGGACTAGTCTGTGGTGAAAAGTGATTTGCTTCCCTATCGCATCCATGACCTGAGGTTTGTGATTCTCAGTTCAGTCAACCCTGTCATCTATCTTCAGGCCACATTATCACCGAGATCTGTAGGAAATGCCTTTTCAATAGCTTCCTACCTAAATGGTTTCAAAGTGGAACCTCTTCCCTTAGCTTAAAAGAGATACCTTTGTGGCTCACCTGTTCTCCCCTGTGGGAGCACTGCTGCTCCGTGTAGAGAGGGAGGGCTGTACCACCTTTCAGCTGGTGCAGGTGAGCACCCACTGTGGTGCTGCTGGCACTGTGGGTGCACCAGATCTCAGACCTTTAGGGGAATGTTCAGGTGCCAGCGTGGTGGACTAGATCACGTAATTCCCACCCCCAGGCCCCTGGATGGTGTGCTTGAGTCCCGGGGGGACCAGACCGAGACTGGGCTGTGAACTTGTCCAGTGCTGGCTGCCATAGGGAGGGCAGGTTGACCTCCTGGTCCTGAAGAATGCTCAGGCAGGGAAGGGTGGATGCGGTGGGAGCCTACCTGTGGACAGAGCGGGTCCTTCTCCTGAGATTAGCAGAGGCAGGAAGCTGTGGGGCCAATGAGCTTCTCACACCTCCCTCCCTCAGCTGTGACAGCAGTCTCTGTTCTTTGGGGGCACAAAATTGCTCAGATGCCCAGCGCCATCCCTGGCCCTGCAGCAGCAGAGGTGGTAGAAGTGGCTCAAGCTGTATACTGGGCTCCCTCCCAGAATGACTTCTGCACTGCTAAAATGCTCTGGTGGAGGAGGGGCAGTGTGTCATAGACTTACCTCCAGAGAGGGTAGGCTCCTCTCCCTAGAGGCAGGTTTCCGGGGTGCAGGTTTCTCACCCACTTTCCCCCAAGGAGCACAAGAATGCCTGCTCCTACTCTTGCTCTCCTGGTGGCTTTGCATCTGTGGCTGCAGTGGCGTAGGTGGTGGCCTTGGAGCAGGACAGAGACCTCTGGGGACTGTGCTCTCTGAATGGCTCAGGGCTCAGATGCCTTCACCTGAGTTCCAGCAATGCTTCTGCATGCTCTCTGGGTAGCTTCTCGCCTCCAGTCTGCGGGCCTGCGAGGGCTTAGCAGTTCTTCCATAGCTAGGATTTTAAAAGTCCCTGGCAGAAGGGTGGAACGCCAGGAATCTCTCATGCATGCTTTCCCTGCATCATGCTTTTCCCTCCAGAAGACTGGAGCCTGTCCAGTCTTCCCACCAGTCCATGCTGAGCAGGGTGTCAGTTTTTACTCTTCTCCACTATTCAGCCTCTGTCACTTCTCTGTTGGAATTCAGTATTCTTTCTTCAACTATCTGTTTGAAGCATGAAAATCTACTCCCTCGCCTTAGCTTCTCTCTGTAGGAGAGCCACACGCCAGCTGTATCAGTCAGCCGTCTTGAATCAGAACCCACCCATAGTATCTTTTTAACATTTGAAGGATCCGATATTTTTAATTTGTGTTTTCTTTTTTTTCATTGTTTAGTCTCATTAGAGTTTTATTAATTTTTTTTTTTTTTTTTTTTTTTGAGACAGAGTCTCACTTTCTTGCCTGGGGCGAGTGCCGTGGCGTCAGCCTAGCTCACAGCAACCTCAAACTCCTGGGCTCAAGCGATCCTACTGCCTCAGCCTCCCAAGTAGC